>PVLD010035258.1:0-11943 GCA_004027595.1 Dinomys branickii | reverse complement strand
AATCGGTGATTAGTTGTTTGATCAACCTTGTATGTCTATTTGTATTGTCCTGAGTATACACTTTGAAGCTACCAACGTGTAGTACAACAACCATTGTCGATCCCCTGCCACCTGTAGTTCTGTTTTTGTACTGTTCTTGTGCCACTGTGTGTATGTTTGTTAGTGTTTTTGTTCTTTTACTTTTAAAATAAAAAAAGAGAGTATTTATCCCATGGAATCACCAAAAGATACAAATCAGGACATAACTTTTCATGGTATGTTTTGCATCCCAGAATAGCCCCAAAAGTTTCTTGAGCACCAGAGTCATATTTTGATAAGTAAATAATAAATTATATATATATATATATATATATATGCATATATATATATATTGTAGTGCACTGTGGTTATGTTTCAAACAAAGGAAAGAATGAGGGTAGCGAATTTTAGGACTAGAATTTTCCAGTACAAAAAGTGACTAGGGCTAACAGGTGTGAATGAAAGAACATAATTGATATCATTAAATCTAGAAGCTATTTAATACTTTGTAAGCCATATAATGCATTTGTCTTTTGTATTAATAGCATTATGACATTTGCCAGTATGGGAATATGTTTAGATTTATAGATTGGATTGAAAATGATTGCTATTGTTAGCAATGATTCATTAATGATTGTTGGGTTAAACACCAAATTTTTATTTCTAACAATTGTGGAGGCTAGGTATTTCTAGATCAAGATGCCAGCAGATTCAATGCCTGATGAAGGCCTAGGTCCTCCTTTATAGGTGGTGAGTTCACACTGTGACGTCACAAAAAGTGAGGACACTAACCCAACTCATGAAGGTTCCACCTGTATAACCTCAGCCAGTGTTAATTACCTTCCACAGAACTCACTCCCTGACCTAACCACATTAGTGAATAGCATTCCAACATATGAATTTTGTGAAAATACAAGCATTCAGTCCATGACATTCTGCCTCCCCCTTGCAAAAATGCTGCCCTTCTCACATGCTTTTCATCCTAAAATCCCCACCCATTCTAACTCATTTCAATATCAAAACTAATGCTAAAATCAAGTCAAATTGTCATCCAAATTAGATCTGGGTGACACTTCAAGTAAGAGTCATCTTGAGGTAAAGTTCTTGTCTAGCTGTTAGTCTGTGTGAAATCAGGCAAGTTATTTCACTCCAAACTACATGTTAAGACAGGCATAGAATATATTTTCTCATTTCAGAATAGAGAAGTAGGAAAGAACAAAAGAGTAATGTGTCCCAAACAAATCCACAACCCAGCAAGATAAACGTTGGGAGATCTCAAGGCTCCAAACTAATATTCTTCTGGAGATATAGCTCAGCAGCATGAGCTCTTGCCTGGCAAATGCACGGTCTTGAGTTCAATTCCTGGCATGAAAAAAAATACTGTATCTCAAAATAATATTTTGTTTCCTGGTGCTGTTAGGGTGGGTTGAAGCCTACTTCCTGGGCTCACTGGGGTGGCAGTCTTACCCCTACAACTTTGCTGAGCAGGGATCAGACTCCCATGACTTTGAGTGGCACTGCCCCTACAGTTTTGGACAGAGGCCATTTGGCTTACTGAATCCCAGCTGATGTCCTGTTTTTGAAACTTTGTATCTTCACTCACCTTGAGAAGTAGTACACGCTTTCAGCCAATTAGCTTTGTGGTCCTATTCTGCATAATCTTAGAAGTCCAACAGCACACCTCCATCCTCTCTCATCTTCTTTACTTTTGCTTCAAACTGGCAATTTTCCTGCAGGGATAACTGAGTAAATCTATGGTTCACGCTCACTCTATTATCCTTATGAAATGGTCCCTTGACCATGCTCATAGTTCTCTTTTTCAAATTCGCTGTCTTACTTTCCAATATGGGTAGATTGAGAATTTGCCAACTTTTTAAGTTCAAACTCCTTTTTTGTTACTAATTAGATCTTCAAGTCATTTCTCTCTGCTCACATTTTACTATAAGCAGTTAAGAGAAACAAACCTACTGTTTCAAAAGTTTTTTAGAAATACAGTTAAATATTCATTTGGGGGCTTGGAATATACCATACTTCAATGGTATAGCACTGTGTTAACATGCACAAGGCCCTGTGTGTAATCTCCATTAACACACACACACACACACACAAATTGCAATCTCACCACTAACAAGTCCCACCTTACAAACACACAAAAAATTAACACGAACACAATTCAGCCAAATTCTTTGTCATATTACAAGGATAGCTTTCTCTCCAGTTTCCAATAACATACTCCTTATTTCCACCTGAGATCTCATGAGAACAGCTTTTATGATCCATATTGCTACCAACTCTGTTCAGGTTTACTTGGTGTCTTGGTTACTTTTTTCTCATTCCTGAGACAAAATACCCAACACCCAAAATGAAGGAAGGAAAGGTTTATTTAGCTTACAGTTCATGGAGGTCTCAGTCCATACTTGGCTGGTTCAGAGCCAGAGTGGCACATGCAGAGGGCAAACTTCATGCCAGCAGAGCACAGCAAAAACAACCAGAGCAAAAGGGAGGAATGGCTGCAAGCAGCCTCTTTCCTTCCCTTACATTGTAAACAGCCTACCCTCACCCAGGGCGTGTGTAGTTCTCACACAATCTCCATGCCTTCCTTTCCCACAGGCTCAGGATGTATACCAAGTAAGCACTCTGGCTTCCTGCTGAATCGCTCAGTTAAACCTCCAGATTCCCCAAGTTGACACAATGTATCAACCATAACATTCCACCCCTTGTCAACTTGGGAATCAGACACATTTCCTTAAACCAGTTTCCAAATACAAAGACATGCTTATATTAGAACCATAATATTTTGCCCCCATACAAATGAAAATTAAACACTTCCAACATTTAAAGGCACAAAATAAACATTACCATTCCAAAAGGTACAAACAGGGGGATACAAAGCATTCGGACCAAAGCAAGTCCAAAATCCAGCAGGGCTAACATTGTGTCCTGTAATTCCACATCCAACATCTGAAGCAACTTGTGGCACATTGTAAGATCCAAAGGGCTTGTGTGAATCTACCCCTATGGCGTTTCTGGTGGTTACAGCCTCCACAGCTTCTCTCTTAGGCCTGCTTTGCTCCCCACTTGTATTTTCTCAGATGATCCACGGTCCTGTCTTTTCTAAACTTCTGAGGTCTCCAGGGCACCTTTTGCTTCACACTCACAGCCTCACACACTGCCGTCTCCAGGGCACACTGCCTGGCCTCCCAGGCCTTCTGAAATCTGGGTGGAAGCCTCTTTAACCTCAGAACTCTTGCATTTTCCTTGCACCTAAAGCCAGGGCCACGTGGATGATGCCAAGGTCTGCTGCCACCTGGAGCAGTAGCCAAACTTTCCTGTCTCTTGGCCATAGGGGTCGAGTGCCTGGATCACTGGGCATACTGAATCCAATTCTGGGGAACAGATTCTCTATGCTGCCTCCATTCTGGAATCTGGTGCAGCCACCGCTGCCATTCTGGAACATGGCACTCTTTGGCTTCCTTCTCAGCAATAGAGAGCTCCTCAGCCTTATCTTTGCAGTCCACAGTTTTACTGGAGCTTCCTTTCTGGCCAAACTCACAACTTTTTAAGTCATCCTGCTGGGCTCTTTGTTCTTGATTGTCAATACAAATCTGGCCAAAAGCCCCCAACAAAAGCCATGCCACTGCCCCAACATTCGACTGCCTTGAAATTTCTTTTGCCAGATTAATCAGTTCACCACTGCCCTTAATCTCAGCCTTAGGCAAAGTCTCTGGACACAAGGAAAATGCAGACAAACTTTCTGCCAACCCATAACATACATGATCTGGAGTCCAACAACCAATGCAGTCCTTCTTTGCAACAGAACCCTCCTGAACCTGGTCTTTAAAGGCAGGATTTCCACTGGCCTTCTGGTTTTCCAAACTCTGACCAGAATCTTCCATACAGAACAGCCGAAGGCGTTCCAGCGCATCCCTTGCAGTTGACATCTCTGAACCTTTCCAAACTCTTCCCACAAGCCATTCCAAAAGGCTCTTGAACCACATGGTCAGGTATAGTCACAGCAACAACTCCACTCTCGGTACCAAATTCTGTCTTCGTTACTTTCTTCTCATTGATGAGACAAAATTCCCAACACCCAAAATGAAGGAAGGAAAGATTTATTTAGCTTACAGTTCATGAAGGTCTCAGTCCATACTTGGCTGGTTCAGAGGCAGAGTGGCACATGCAGAGGGCAAACTTCATGGCAGCAGAGCACAGCAAAAACAACCAGAGCAAATAGAAGGAATGACTGCAAGCAGCCTGTTTCCTTCCCTTACATTGTAAACAGCCTACCCCCACCCAGGGGGTGTGTAGCTCTCACACAATCTCCCTGCCTTCCTTTCCCATAGGCTCAGGATGTATACAAAGTAAGCACTCTGGCTTCCTGCTGAATCACTCAGTTAAACCTCCAGATTCCCCAAGCTGACAAAATGTATCAACCATAACTCTTGGTATACCCTACAAAGATGGATATTTTTTTATATAGCTCTCGTCTTTTTGCTTGGAGCCTTGACCAAAATGGCCCTTAATAGTCTTTTCATGGCCATCAGTGTTTTTCTAACATGTCAAAACTCTTTCACCTTGAACTTATTACCTAGCTCCAAAACTGCTTCAACATTTTTAGATATTTGTTATAGAGGTACCTCACCTCTAAGAATCAGTGTTGTCTTAGCTTGTGCTACCATCACAAATTCTCGTGTCTGTTTAATCTGTAAAATGTATCTGTATTTTATCCATATCATTCAATATTCCCAGAATTACTATAGTTGCAAAGCTGAAATTTTCAAAAAGAGACACTGCATATTTGCAAAATGCTACGTGTATTATATAGACACTATCTAGACCATGACAGGGTTATCATGGTTACACAAATAATATTACATGAATACTGTACTTCAATATCCCATAGTTATTATAGTTCAGATCTAGAATGTCCTCTAAATGGCTCGAATATTCAGAGGTAGAGCCTTTGGAAGGTGATTGGATCATGGGCACTATAGCTGACTTGCTGTTAGGAGGTGGAGCCTAGTTGGACACGGGTCACTGGAGCATGACCCGAAAGGGTTCATCTCTCTCCCAGGCTCCTCACTTTCAAGCTGCTTCCTGACTACCATGATATATGAGCAGCTCTTCTCTGCCATATCACTCTACCTTATCCCTCCTGCCTTGGGCTGGCTGACTATGGATGGACTGAAAGCATGAGCCAGAATAAATATCACCTCCTTCAAGTTAAGTTATGAAGTCCTGTGTCCCTGCAATGAGATTGTCACTAAGACAATAGTTGTGTGGGTGTGGAATGGATGCAGTAAATGCCTGCTTAATGAACAAAAGAAGACAATAAGACTAGATAGATTAATACATAAAATAAGTAATTGGAAATAGTGGTCCTCAAAATATTCATAATTGACCAGTTGTCAGGATTATTTACAAGAATTAATACAACTAACATAGTGGTACTTTGTTTTTAGCATGAATGAATGTTTCAGCAAAGAATTAAAATGTTATGACTTAGGCATGCATCTCACCAAATTCAGCACCATCTTTCCCATTCATCCATTTTCAGTAGCAAGCAGTGGTTGAGAAATCATTCTCCAAACAATCAGATTCATAGGCAGTAGAATTTGCCACCTCAATATTAATACCTATTATAAAATCATAGAAATCAGACAGTGAGTATTAACACAAGGACTAACAAGTAGGTCAGCGGAATTCTACAAAAAGCACAGAAGTAGACCAGTGAATATGAGGAAACTTAATACATAACAGAACTGACACTGCATGATGGTGGAGGGAACAAAAAAGAAGACTATCCCATAAGACTTGCTAGGATAATGTGTTGTCCATATGGGAAAGAAATGAAATTGGACCAGTACCTCACACCATACAAAAATCAATTCCAGATGCTTCCGGAGCGTAATGTGAAAGGCCTAACTTTAAAACTTTTAGAAATAATACAGAAAATGCATATTTAGGATGTCAGAGTAAGGAAAGATTTATTAAACAAGACAGAAAAGACTCATGCCATAAAAAAACTGGCATATTTGGCAGTTTTTAAATTAAGACTGTCTGCCTAAAAAGAAAAAAAGATACAATAAAGATACTGATAAAACAATCCAAATACTCAGAGAAGACATTTCTAGTGGACATAACTGGCAAATGAATGCTAGAGAAATAAAGGAAAACTAGAAAAATGGGCAAAAGTCATATATATATGTTTCACCTATGAGGAAAGGAGAATGTTCTACAAAAGATACTCGACCACAACCCTGGCCAATGTAATAAAAATTAAAATCAAAATGATATAAACTTTTCCCCATCAGAACCACTAAAATTAAAATGTTTGCTGATGCTAACAGATGATAGCAAAGTAGAATGAATGGAATTATCAAACACCACCAATAGGAATAAAATTTTCTATAATTACTTTGGAAAACCATTTGCATTATCTAGTTAAATATGTGCATATTGTTTAAGCCAATAATTCTACACGGAGATACTTGTAGCTGTCATCAAGCTATTTAACAGCTCGTAACTCATGAATGTCTTAATCTTTTTTCTGTTGCTATGATAAGCGATCCAAGACTGGTTTCTTTATAAAGAAAAGAGGTTTATTAAGCTCACAGTTCTTGAATTTCAACAGTATGGGACTGGTATCTTCTGTGCTATGGTGAAAGTCTTGTACCAGATGGCATCACAATGGAAGGACTTCAGGAGGGAGTAGTTAATAGCAACCATGGTGGAAAGATCCAGGAGAGATGCCAGGTTCCTACATAGTAACCCAATTTTGTGGGACCTCATCCAGCCCCAGGAGAGCTGTATTACTCCCTTACAAGGGTAGTGTCCTCATAACCTAATTATCCCCCACTAATCACTGCCTCTTAAAAGTCCCACAACCTAAACATTGCCAAGCTTATAGCACATAAGCCCCTGGGGCACAAACTCAAACCATAAAGCAAACCACAGAAGACCCCAACCAATTAGAATAGATGTCAGCCTATGGTCAGTGTTAATGTGGGGTCCCTGACTATTTACACATGATAGAAACTCTTGTGCTTGGGTATGAAAAACACATAAACAAACGTTTCTACCAGCATTTTGGTACTGCCCATCACCAATTAAATGTTGTAGGATTTTCAAAGCAGCTAGCATTTGTAAAAACATGTAAACTACAGCCATGTGTGTATCAATGTGGATGAATATCAAAAACATAAAATGGGATGAAATAACCATTCTCAGAAGTATACATATAAAATGAATGACTATTCACATAAGGCTTAAAATCAAGAAAAAAATTGCATTTCCATCACTGCTCACAGGAAAAAAGACCTATTCCCTGACCTTTGTGCCTAGGTAAAGCACACTTTAGGAACCATGGAGCCTGCCCCTGGCAGGGGAGTACTGGTGGAGGAATCAGAGGGCCAATGGAAACAACCTGGTTTAAGCAATGAGTACAAGGCTAGAAGCCACAAAATGTGAATTCTAACCTTGGCTCTCAACATAATAGCTTTGTGACAATGGAAAAAGTATTTAAAATTAGAGTGGATAATAGCAATTATCTTCTCCATAACTACAATTAACAAATATGACATATAATATAGAGAAGATAATATTAAATATGAGATTTTTAAAATTTTATTGAATATTTCACAGTAACTGCTTTGACCTAAAGATATGCATATTTCCCTTAAATACTGTATATTTAAGAGAATATTGCAGATGAAAAATGCACCTGTCATCACATTTGAAGGCACATGTTATTATTCATTTAATAATTTTGGTTCAGTTTTTAATTTCTATTACTACAAGCTTCCAGTACATAATGTTTCCATTCATCCCTTTTCCCTCTTTCCTTCCCCCTTTCCTTTCATCTCTGATCCCCTTCCTATTTGAAAAAGATCTACCCTCTTATTTCTTGTTATCTATCTTATATTTTGCTCTTTGTTTGTATTTTGCGTTCCCATATAAAAGAAACCATGCAATATTAAAACTGTGTATTAATATTAAATATTAACAGCCCTTTATGTGTGTTTTATTTAATTCACTTCGCATTATGTTCTCAAGGTGCATCCGTTCTACTCTCCTACAAATGACTCAAGTTTTCCTTCCTCGCATAAGAGTAGTACTCCATTGTGCACAAATACCGTACTTTCTTTACCCATTCATCTGCTGACAGAGAGATAAGCCACATGCAAGATTTAGCTCTCATGATTTGTACTGCCATAAACATGAGTAAGTATGCATCACTGCAATGTGATGTAATGAACTCTAAGGAGGATACCTAGAAGGGGAATAGCTGGGTCCAATGGAATTTCTAGTTTTCTTTCTTTTTTTGTGTGTGTTAGTGGGGATCGAACTCAGGACCTTGTTCTTGCCAGGCAGGCGCTTATTCCCCTGAGCTATAACCCAGCCCCTAGTTTGAGTTTTCTGAGGAATTTCCATTCTGATTTCCACGAAGGTTGTACTTATTTATACAATGTAGAAGGGTTCCTTCCCCCCACAGCCACAGTTAAAGTAACTTACTGGGCATTCTGCAGGCAGAGCTCTTTTGGATACTTCCAGCAGTCTTGTTTACAGATGAGGAGGGTGGGAGCAGTGCTGAAACAATGTAAGATTCGGTATGAAGAAGCCAAATCAAACTGGGAGCAGTGTTTAGCTAAGTGAGGCTAAGGAGGAAAACGCAAGTGGTAAGGTCAATGTCAAATGAGGTAAAAAGGTACCATGCATCAGACTTCAAAAATGTGCAATTCCCTTGCAAATGAAAGCTTAAACTATATAGATCATAGCAAGGGAATTTGGGTGTTAAGACAGAAACAGATATTTGCAAGGAGTCAAAGAACATGATTCCAATCTAAATCTAGGAAAAGTAACAGTGAGCTAGATCCAAGCTGGGCTGGATCCCTCCAACATACAACAGAATCTCCTGCCTTACTTACTACACTACTATATATGAATTCCTGTCACTGTGTATGCAGGAGAAACCTTAGAAAGTATGGCAGGTTTAAAGCATTGCTCCTTCTCTACTCCAGAGATATTATAAATCTAGAAAGGATTATGAGCTAAAAACAATCAATAACCATAACATTTATTGGCATTTGAATACTTACAACATATACTGAGTAAGCCCTTTATGTGTGTTAGATCATTACTAATCAGCAAATCCCAGGATGAAGTGTTATGATTGCCTTTATCTTATAGTGAAGAGCCTCACTGAGGTTATAAAACTAGTATGTGAGAGAACCAAGACTTACCCTTAGCTCGTATGACTTCACCACCCGTGCTCATTACCACCACACACCATCTCCTATTTCTTGCCAAAATGGTACTTCATACAGTCTCATGTTACCAGCAACAGACACCATATCATGTGCTAATTTTAAATTAGATTACCATGGATTGTCCTTTTAGATTTTAATTACAGCAGATGTAAAGACATTAGTAGTGACAGCGAGATGTTGTGCTAATTACACTTCAGTTTAATAACATAAGCAAAGCTACAATTTGAGCTCAACTTGTCTTTGCAGGTCCTCTTGTGGTATAATTTAACTACTGCAGTTTGGATCTATGAGGTATCTTATAATATGAGATTTCCCAAAAATAAATCATAAAAGATACAAAAGGTCAGCAGCACCTAAAGGCCTAGGAACATTAGTTGGAGAAATATATTTTTGAGAATTGCACTTTGTTGATTCACTTCAGTGATTATATAAATGGAATACATATTTCTGAACAGACCTATCTTTTGGACAATATTTACACTTGATCTGGAGTCTAGGTACTATATCTCTAGGCTAGCACTACCCAGTGCGGTAGCCGTGTGCCATATGTGGCTTTTGAGTACTTCAAATGTGCATAGTGCAGCTAAGAAACTAAATTGTGTATTTTATTCATCTATATTTGATTTTAATTAATTTACCTTTAAGGTTTCAAATTTATAATAATTTTTTATTATTTTTACAGGACTATTTTTCAAATTTACCATTGAAATTTCTACATCTAAATTGGTATGTGCTATAATTATAAATTATGTACCATGTTGCAGATACTTAATATTAAAAAGATATAATACCTCATTAATTTTATATTGACTACATGTTAGAGTTTTCCAAACATAATTCTTCAAATAAACCATTGTATTGAAATGAATTTCCCGTTTCTTTATACATTACTGAGGTGACAAGTAGATAATTTAAAAGTATGTGGCTCACATATTTTTATTGGAAAATTCCTCTTTAGAGCATTTAAATATTAGTGAATTCTAGCAGATATCATGTTTTGCAGAGATAATCTATAAATGGGATATCGTACATGCAGCAATGGTCATGGTCAGATCTGATCCTCACTGTAGTAAAAGCAGTATCTCTTATAGTCAAGTATTCCATCTGGTATGTAACAACAGCATACAATAGGAATGACATTGCTGGTTTTCTTTTTACCCTTAAGGCCACAAAGTTGGGGGACAGAGCAGTATCAAGGCAGAGGCTTCTTGCTAGAACATCTCTAAACATTAGTGCCAACCTCTGTCCTCCTGTGCATGGGTGTTCCTGTTCATTTGTGACTGACATGACCTTTCAACGGTGTCCAAGATAGCTGCCTGTTGACTGTTGCAAGAATGCATAGATTTTCTTAATTGCCTTGAATAACTTGATATGGTATGAAAATATTGCATTGAATGCCAAAATATATTTATTACAAAAAGTCAGTATTGCATTTGTCAGTGGCTTAAAAGGAGCAGTAGAAATCTTTATTAAAAAGTTTCGTATCATACATTTTGAAATGGAAACAATGATTAACATCTTCAACAAAATGTCTTATTAATGATGACTAGTGACAATTTAAAGTGATGATCCATTAAAAAAGCCTGATCAGGAATTGCAAGGTGCCTTTCAAATGTAAAATCCTTCTTTCTACCTTCCTTCCTCTGACAAATACTTATAATGTACCCACTTGATAGATTTTGTGCTCGGAGCTGATTCAATGCATAGAATCTGTCTGGGAACAAAGCAAACCCAACATTCTGCCCTCAAAATGCCAGAGATTGAAGCAGGCATAAGAACTACTGGACACCTCTATTGTAAATGCCCTTCTGAAGCTCAGATTCACTTTGTTATAACATATTGTACATCCATTCATCCTAGAAACAAGGGAACTTAGCTGTATATATCATTTGATGGTGTTTATTCTTTCATTATGTTTTAATGTTTTCCAAACATAGGCTGTTCGGATCACTGCTCCTAGAACTTTACCCGGGGCTCTCCTTCCCATATTCTTCCCTCTTCAATCCTTCAACAGAGAGCAAAAAATTCTCATGTATAGAAAACAGAACTAGATTTCATTAGACTGCATCTCAACTATCCTGAAACAGGGAAAACTGCTAATTTGGTTGCAATGATATATTCTCATAGAAAGATGCTATTTATATAAAAAAAAACTTTTGTACAATCTCAAAACCTTCAAGCTTACCCACAACCTCCAAGTCATAATGATGAGTTCTGTCTTTCTGAGACATCCTTTTCTAAAAGTTATATGGCCCTCATTTCCCCTATTTGTGTTAAGAGACTAAAATCTAACCACATCCTGTTGTGTTGGCCCTGCAATGCTAAGAGGCTCAGATGCCTTTATGCAAATGGCCCCATCACTTGCCAAGACCTTTGGAAGACCCTGCCATGGGTTATGCTACCCACACAGGATTAGAACCTCTCTACTACTGATTCCCTGAACCCAATTCATAGGGCAGCACCTCCTACTTTTTGCATACTAGGGCACTCATATGAAGTGGTATTTAACAGCACCATGGGGTAAAGAGGAGAGCACTAGGGGTATTCAAAGTAAGTTGTTACAATATGCTGCATTTAGGTTGAATAAGTAAGAACACTATATTATGAAAAATAAAATGCCAAGCATTATGGTAGGAGTTAAATATTGAACTTGATG
>PVLD010035257.1:0-11942 GCA_004027595.1 Dinomys branickii | reverse complement strand
TTTGCATGTCTGTATATGGGTCCATACATCTACAATTCGAAGATATCAATGGATAAAGCAACAACTACTGTTGAGACCATATCACCTTGTCTATAGATTAGTTGTGATTGTACTATTTTCTATGATAATGGGTGTCTGTTTGTCAATATGTTTTTGTACTTTTATGTTTCTAAAATAAAAAATAAAAATAAAAATAAAAGTGCATGCTCGCAACAGTGCTGGCACAAAACACATCCTCATCAACCAAAACCAAGGGCAAAAAGAAACACTGTAGAAACCAGATATGGTGGTACACGTTTATAATCCCAGCACACTGGGAGACTGAGGCAGGAAGATTCTAAATTCCAATGAGCCTGAAAACCCCAAGAGGCGGTTTCTAGTTGGTGCCCTCCACATGCCTAAGTATGATTCAAACCAGCACTTGGACAGAAAGAATACAGATGAAGACCACAGAAGCCTCTTGCTCTGGCAAGTACAGCCCTGCTGACACTCTCAGGAAAGTCACATACAGAAGCACACAAGGCAAACGCATAACCCAGAGGGAAGCATGCCCTTACTGTCCAACCAAAGTCAGAGGGCCTGATGGCCCTAGATTTTGTGCACCAGATCAGGGACAGCCCACCAGGGATGCTGATAGATTCTGGTCTGGAAAGCCAAGGAATTAAAAGGATAACTTTGTTCCCTTTAGCTGAGACACCCCATTCTATGCCCTACTCAGACCCTAGCATACGTCTGCTCATCCTCTGCTTCACAGGTACGGATGGCCACCTCTGCCTGCCTGCCTCTGGGTTCCCACACACAGGAGCACATAACCCAAGACGATAGTGACTGATCCGGCCTCTGCTTCCACACAGGGCCCTCCTACAGGGATGCTGTGTTCTCTTCATTCAAATCCCATGGCAATGGGCAGGCTGTGAGCACTCACTCATGCCTTCCAAACTGCATCTGGACAGCTGGCAGCGTAGGCAAACACTGGCAAGGGAAAAGGAGTTAGGGACAGCAGTGAGCTCTGTGATACGGGCAGGAGATGTGGGACCTGGAACCAGGGCACCCCAAGGAAGATAGGCTTTATCTCTGAGCCTTGGTGGCCTTATCTGCAAAACGGGCCCAGGAACTAGAACAAGATGATGATTCAACTCTCTATAGGTATATGTAAGTTTAAAATGACATGAAACCTTATAAGGCCCTGGGCTCTCACCCACAAGACTTTGTATGACACTCCCGCCACACGTGACCCCTTTCTCAGCTTCTGTTTCTGCCATAGCCGCTCCACAACCAGTCTCCCTGCTGTGTAGAGAGCGACCAGAAGCAGTGAGCACCGAGCTGTACTAAGGGACTGCACGGAGCCATCACTGTCTGTCTGGGCTGAGTACAGGCCCAGGGCTTTGGCCACAAGGAAGACATTAGGGATGAGGCAGAGATTCCATGCAAATGACACAGGCACAGAGCCAAGAGCAGTGGTGAGTCCAGGTTGGGAGCCCGGCTGGAGTAGCACAGGTGGGCGCATTCCTCTGACCTCCCCCATGCAGCCTTGATAATGCTCACAGATGGCCCTGGGCACTTCTGCCGCTGTGGGAGCCTCCTTTCATTACAATAACATAAGAATCATATGTTCCACTGCATTGGTATAAATGTGATTATATTAATGTATGTACATTAAGACATTTTTACATAAAACTTTATTTTTGTCCTGGTAATTGTAGAACACTTTTGCCAGACCCTAAAAGTACAGTGGACCTTTGGCACTGGGTCTTCCATGCCTAATGGATAAATCAATAAATCCTGATTTTAGTACATATTCTTGGTATAATTCGAGGGCAGCTAAAATATTTAGAAAGAGTCATCTGGTTTTCATAGTTCTGATTCCCTGCCACAGACGGAGACACATACAACCTCCAAAGAGTGTTCCTAAACCATTTAATCGCATCGCATGGTTGGGACGCTCCTAAGAGTCCAGCACTGCTGTGATGTCTCTACCCACTGCACAAGGTGCTTGGCAGACTCAGTACCTTCTCTGGGCCGTTCTCTGAACTAAGGACCTCTGCAGGGCAGCCCCTGAGTGAGTGACATTGCTGTCCAGGCCCAGAAGGCTGGCACGAAGCCACAGTCAGGCAACGTCTGTGCAAGCAGATGCCTCAGCGAGCTGCTCCAGGTCCGAAGCCCTCCAGCCCGACCCGGTGGCTAAACGGTCAACACCGTACGCGGCGCCCCTCCTGCCCGGTGGCTCTCCGCGCCCGCAGGGCTCCGTGGACGCGCTCCAGAGGCGACATCTTGGAGGGAAAAGCGCGCGACGTGGGAGGCGCTGCAGCCCAGGTGCGTTCGTCAGCCGGGTCAGCCCCTCCCCGCGTCGCGGGTGCAGAAGAAAGAGCCAGATCCCGGCCGCACGCCGCCGCCACGGCGCCGCTCCACGCGCGCTTCCCCCGCAGCGGCTCAAGGGACCCTGAGCACAGCGCAGGCACCGCCGTCCGCCTCCATGACATTTATCCACCTTTCACCGATCCAAGGAAGGCCGTTCGCAGCGCGGTGGCCCCGGGAGGAGACCTGACTGAGACGGGCTGAAGACCGCTGCGTCGGATTAACAGAGAGGCTCCAGCGGGTCAGGGAAGAGGATGGACCTCGGCTGAGCAGGACCGAGAGCCAGGACGAAGCTCCGAGCCCGCGCGCCTCGCCTGCAGTCAGCGACGCCCGCGCCCGCGCGCGCCCCCCCCCCCCCCCCCCCCCCCCCCCCCCCCCCCCCCCCCCCCCCCCCCCCCCGGCAGTTAAACTGGCAATGACGTCTGAGCTTCAGGGTCCAAAATGGGCGGAACCTAAGGTCCAGGAGCCCTGGACTGGGGCTGAGGGGCTGGCCCCACGGAGATGGGGGTTCAGGGGCGGAGCCTGAGCAACAGGTTTCAAAGGGTCCAGGGTCCCCTAAAAAGCTACTGAGGCTTGTTGGAGGAGCAGAGTCGGGCAACAGGGAACCCAGGACTTGAAACAAGACCCTGAGACTCCAAGCGTTTTCAGACCTACGGGCCCAGCTCTGGTACTGTGTCCAACAGAGCACACCAAAGTGTTTTGTTTTTTCCTCTTTCATTTTTGTTTTGTGTTTTGTTGTTATTTTGTCAACAGTACTCTCCAGGTAGTTCTGGACCGCCTTGAACTCGCTGTGTGGTGTTGAACAGTGATCATCCAGCCTCAGCATCCTGAGTGCAGACTTGCACCCAGGTCAGGTGGTTTTAAAGGGCCAAACCACTGTAGAAGAAAGGGGAAGAAAACTGGAAGGCCAAAGGCTCTCAGACTGGGAAAGAGGGCCCACTCCACAAGGAAAAAAGCAGGTATGGCTTCACCAGCACACAAAGCTGAGAATGTTTCAAGAGATGGAGAAACAGCCTAAGGGAATGTCCTACAGGGAGTAAGTGGAAGCCCAGATCCCAGAGGCTGGAGCTGCTGGCCTCCTCTGGAGGAGGGACCTGCCTGCACTGTGGAAGGCTGGGAGGCTGCATCTGTGCAGAAGAAAGCACTGGGCAGACATGTGGCTAAGTTCTTGGGGAAGAGAGCACCATGTGCAGATCTTGCACCTTTCATCATGAACAGGGAGGAAACAGATGAGGTGTCTCCAGCCAGAGTAAGGAACAAGCCATCCGGGGGAAGGACCACAGCCACACACACAAACCTAGTATTGGGTGGTTAGGGCTGGGAAATGAGGTGAGGATGAAGTCAGAACTAGTGAGGACCCAACCCAGCCTGACCTACCTCCATTCCCCCCAACTCATTCCTAAATGTCCTCCTCAGGGTCCCAGAATTCCAGTCTGTAGCAGTAGGAGCATTAAGGTGGCTTCAAGTGTGAGAGGACAGTTCACTGTATAGCAGCTATGGCCAAGGTCAAACCCAAGTTTAATGCAGCGCTTCAGGCGCTCCTGCTCCCCCAAGATGTGGCCTACAGCAGGTGCTACACAGAGGGCTTGTTGCCACAAAGGAGTCCAACTGCCAGCAAGAAAAAAAGACCCCTATTCAGTTTTGCCCTGGCTGATGGTGTGGTCCTTGCGGAGCATTCCCCAGAGCAACTGCCAGTGCTCAGCATGGGATCTGCCCCCAGCCTTTGGTCTCCCAACCCCACTCTGCCCTGGGAGTGCAATCAGCCTATGGGCTAGGAAGGTCTCTTGGAAGGAACTCCTAGCTAGGAGCAGAATTCCTGCCATTTGTGCCCCTGCAGAGCCACTGTAAGTGAAGCAGGCTAGAAAATGTTCGGATGGGGAGAGGGAAGTACACGGAGATGGAAACCCAGCCAAGCCATGTAGCAAGAGGGCAGAGTCCTAGCTCCCCAAGCTGCAGTGATGGCTGCACTGGAAGTCTTTGCCTCTCCTGACCCACCCACACCCTTCTCAGCCCTACTCTGAACCCCTGAAGACTCCCCATGTGGACAGCATAAAGAGCTGAAGGGAGAGAGAAGAGATTAGGGACAAACTCCCTGCCTGTGGGGTCACTGTAGCCTATTTCCCTCCCTCCACCTGTGGTCACTGTGTCCTTTGGGGTGGTCCTTTATATACTATTCTTTTTCCCCGGAGCACCCCTCTTTTGTGTTCACCCACTGAAGCCACTCAGGAAACAATGCTCAATGTTCCATCCTAGAGTCTTAGCCTCTTAGGAAGCAAGGACAGCAGGCCTGGGCAGCCCAGAGGACTCTCTGTGCACAGTGTAACTGAGGTCACTGCTGCCCCATATCTCACAGAGATGCAGAAGGCAGCCTCAGAGGCACTGGGCGCTCCTAGCACCAGAGATGGTACTGGCATCCTCATGCAATGAGGCCACCTCATGGAGGTAGATTTGGGAGAGAGGTTATACACAAAAGTCAGATCAGCACTTCCTAGGCACTTAAAGTTCAGTGTGGCAGTTCCGATCATCAACTGCAAGCAAGCCCCTGAAGACTTCTTGGAGAAATTCCTTCTCTGAATAATTGTTTCTGGCCATGTTAAAGCTCAGCTCCATCAAGACTGATGAGATCTTTGAGACATCAAACAGCAAAGTCTGTATCAGACTGGAGCTCCAGGAAGGGGCACTGCCTTGAACCCTTGCAAGAGAATGATGCTCAGAAGAGCATCCACCAGCTCTCCTGGCTGTCAGGTGTCACCACAGCCTAGATATTGTCCACAAAGACATCAAATGTGAGAACGTCCTCCTTGGTAAGGACATCAACATCAAGCTGTCTGACTTCAGCTTCTCCAGGTGCTGCCTGCAGGACAGGAGTGGCCAACTGACATTTAATATCCAGACAGTTCTCAACAGTGCCTTGAATCACCCCACTCTGTGAATCACCCCATGCTGCAGCCCAGCAGTGGTGAGAGCTCCACTGATGGCCCGGCATGTTCCACAGTCCTGTGTGGCCACAACTGCATCCCATTCTCCTGCAGCTCCAGCCTGTCTCAAGGGGTGACACCCCTGCTGGAGCTAAAAGCTGGACTACCGAGTAGGACAGGCACCTTCACAAAGCATCCTGTGAGCCTCTGGTGTCCTGTGGTGGGTGTGGCCTGCATTTGACATCACCAGCTGCCTCCCACTAAACATGTAATGTCCCAGGCAGGCCTCACCTTACTATGTGGCCCCGTTCTCTTCACCTCACTTTGAACAACCTTGTGGGAGCCTATGGTTTAACACACACAAAACAAGAGCATTTCAACTCATTTCTTCCCCCACCAACTGCACCTCCACCTTACGAAGATCGCAATGCCAAGACTTCTGGGAGAAATGGAGTCCAGTCAGACCCTAGAATTGCCCTTCTAGCGCTCCTGCCCACGTAGGTCCACTTCCTGCACCACATAGCCCTCTGCCCTTCCCACTGCCTCTCACTTCTACAGTCAGCTTGAATCTTACCCCAGAGGAAGGTCCCCTGTGCCTGGCCTCTGGGGCCCTCTGTTATGGTGTGTACCTAGATGTCCCCCTAAAGCCTCATGCAATCATAAGCAGAACTTTTGGAAGGTGATTGGATTATAGGAGAATTGACTTGCTGTTAAGAGGTAGGTCAGTGGGGGCAAAACCTGAAAGGGTTTATCTCCCTCTCCAGCTTTATTTTACACTCTCGGCTTCCTGGATGCCATGCTGGGAGCAGCATTCCTCCGCCATGCTCCTGTGCCATGCCACCCTACTTTGGAGTCACCCATGCACTGCAACCTCTAAACTGTGAGCCAAAACAAACTCTTCAATTGTGCGTGTTAAATATTGTGTCTGAACTATGAGGAAAGTAACTGAGACACTCTTCTAGGCCTGGTCTTCCCCTGTTGACATGCCCTTCTGCTGGCTCCCTAGAACTGTCTCAGTCATCGCCCATGACACACACGTGCCATAATCACACCTGTGGTCTTGCCCCTGCAGATTTGCCCACCTTCCCAGGTTCAGCCAAGGGGCCTTGGCATGAACAGAGCCATCTGGCAGTCCCGAACACTACAGTCTGCTCCTGCAAACTCTGCCAGTGAGTGTCCAAGGTCCATGCACAGAAAAGGCCCTGACACAAGCCCCCTATCTTTCCCATCAAGGAACTGGTGGTAGTGAAATTCCACACATGGAGCTGGCTGGAACCTGCTGACCCTGGGCTCAAGGTCATGAAGGAAGGTCTGGTGGTGTGGGCGAGCCCTGGATGAGAAAGGTCACCTGAAACCATCCCTCCTTCCCTGGCCCCAGCCTATGACCCCGTGCAGGAGTAGGGCTGCTGAGCACCTGGAATGTCCCGGCCATCACAGAGCTTCCCAGCAGAAGACAGCAAGGGGCCAGAAGGCATCTGGCCACAGACCAACCAGGAGTCATCCTAGGCAGAAGGACTGCAGCAGGAATGCCTGCAGTGTGATTTATAAATGGAGAAATACCTCAGTGATCTGCCTGAAAGCACAGCACCCAGGGCAGCAGGCCCAGGTGACTGTAGCCCACTTTTCAACAGATGGCCCCATCCTATTAGACAACTCTGGCTCACTTACTTTTAGGGACCCTTCAGGGGCTTCAGACCATGACTTCAAGGTGTCCCCCATGGTCTCTTCATGCTCCTATGAAGCCATGATCCTCAGGCCATCATGGCCATTACCCTTCCTTACCCTCCTCCACATGGCTGGTTCCTCAGACCTAGCCTTACCCAACTTCCAGTGCCCTTGTCCTCACCTCTCTAGGATCCTGGGTCTTTGCACAGCCCCCATGACATACTCACACTGGTTGCTGTGACACTGAGCCTTTCTGGCCTTTGGGCTCCAGCAAGGCATGGTACTGTCAACACTAGCTCATCAGTGACCCTCAGCACCTAGAACAGATCCTCAAAGGCTTGTAGAATGGGTGGGTCAATGGTATCTACTTTCAGGAGGAAAACCAAGCACAGAGGGCAGTAGATTTCTCAGAATCTGTGGGACCTGGGCCCATAGGACTAAATCCTGGGAGGAATCCTGGAGGTCCTCCTTCCCACCTAAGCCCCTCCCTCGGAGACAGCAAGTGTCCCAGCACTGTATGCACATCCTGGATGGAGGCCACCTCCTCCATGCCCCAGCAACTCTGCCTGTGCCAAGCTGACACCCACCTCTTCCAGCATGTCCCGCATGATCCAAAGACCACACTGTCCTAAGCAAGAGTAGGATGTGAGGGAAGAGAATCCACAAAAGAGAGAGACTGAGGTGGCAGAGTCAGCTGAGAAGGCTAGTACACAAATGTACCAGACAGAATATTTGGGGGTGAAAGGGATTTGGGAGTATATGGAGGTGTCATATTCCTGGGTCTGGAAGAAGAAGGTGCTGCTGGAAGGTGGTCACCATGGGCCTATCTGTCTCAGCATGGCAGCCTCACTAAACTGCCTAAAACAGGACACACACTACCTGCTGCAGGTGTATCTACGTGGCCATGCCTCTGTCCAAGATAACCAAGATGGCTGCCTAGCATGTCAGGTCCTTCTTAGGAACCTGCTAGACCCCTGCTGATCCTCTGAACCTGGAATCCTACATCACTTTCTTTTTAAACCTCCTACCAGCACAATCCCCACATAGAAACAAGCTCTCCCTATGACCATGCACCCTTGGCTCACTTACAGGGGCAGCACCCTGTATGCACAAGATGTCTCTGATGGGTGACAAATGGACATCAGGGCTTCCAAACTAAGAGATGCACAGAAGTTGTCATGTTCCCAAGCACCTCAGAACTGGCACCCTGCCCCTAGAGGGCCACTCAGACCAAAACTCAGACTGAGGGCTCAGGCGGGTACCTGGCAGATTGGCAGCAGTGCAGAGGCCTAGGGTGGGGGTCTCACTCCCACCCTCCCCTGTCAGGCTGGGAACCTGATCTGCATTTCTGGAAGGCTGGCAGCATGGTGGGCAAGGATGGCATAGATGATCCGTGGGGTTGGTGCTGCTCTGCGTTGGACTGCGCTCCCAGGAGGAGCACCATGAGGTCTGACGGGGTGCCCTGTTTTCTAGACACAGGTAAAGCCTCCCTATGTCTTGTTCCCTGCTAGGGTGGTACAGGATCCAGGAGTCCAGAGACACACATGCCACCACTTCCACGCATTCCCAGGATTGGATTGGACAATTGTGTCCCTCCCACAGTGCCAAGGCAGAATGGGGCAGAGACCTGTGCCACCCAGCCACTGGGCTAGCTGGTGGAGGCTCCTAGGTGTGCAGGGTTCCCTGCCCAAGTGTCTGGGGTTCACAGCCTTCCCCACTCCCTCCTTCAGCTCCAAAGTGCGACTGGGGGGGAAGGGATGTGATGAGGGCAAAGTCCGTCAGGACTTCTGTCACCCTAGCCCAACCCCCTGCCCCCACTGCCCAAGGCAAAGGCCTAGGACACCCCTTACGGACACTTGGGGGCTCCCTCCCCCTCTCCCAGCTTCTGGCCTGTTTTAGTATAACAGCTATGTACTGCCCCTAGAGAAAGCACTGGGGTGGAGTCTCAGTGCAGTGGCTCAACCTCAGAGGCTCTACTGGTGCCTGGCATTTTGGAGAGACAGGAGCTGCTCTCCTAACAGCCCTTCACAGCAGAGAACACTCTCTCTGCTAGCCTGTATGAAGTACCTAGCAGGACCTAGGGCTGCGAGGCCCTTTAGATAGTGTCATCATTAATCTTTCAAGGATTAAAAGAGGTAGGGAAAACTGTTCCCATTTAATAGATAAGCAGACTAAGATCGGGAAATTGACAGTCATCTAGACTCATTTTCCTGAAGGGCTGGTTGGAATTCAGTCTGTCTTTCGGACCTTGATGACAGTGTTTGAACCTGTGCTGGCCTCGGATATGCCTGTAGTCCTCCCCAGTCCAGCCCTCACTGGAGGACCAGCCGCTGTTATCCAAGACAGACAATGTGGACTAGCCAGGCCTCTCCAGGGGTTTTCACCCTATTTAAAAGCCAACCTGGCCTCTAACCCCTATGGCCTCAGCTCTTTGATTCATTTCAGAAATTCCCCCTTCTCAGCAGTCAAGGGCCAGCATGACCCGTACTGGGTTAAAAGGCAGGTTACATGGGCAGGCCTGGAGGATGGAGTCAGCCAAGGCATCAGAGGCCAGAAGAGCAGGTTTCTGAGTCAAGGGCAGACTTATCATCCCTGCCTGGCCACCACCCACCGTGTGCTGGCCAGGGCTGCCGTGCGTTGGGCACTTTGCCTGCATTCCTGACCTCCAGAACCTTCCCACCTGTTATTGGAGACATGCTTTTTAAGATCCCTGTTTCACAGAGCAGGAAGTGACATCTCTGTGTGGGAATATGGCCTGCTCAGGGCATGGGTCTCAAGTGCTATCATGATGAACTTGGACTTCCCCATGTTAGGCTCAGTATGACAGTGAAGACAGCATAAGACTTGACCTCACTTCTCCAGCCATCCTGTGGCCAGGCCTCCCAGACTAGGCTCCTCTCATGTAGGGATTTCTGGGTGGGAACAGAACCCATGGCTGCAGGCAGGTATCTGGTGGTCACTAGGGACTATCGCCCTACCTGTGTCCAGAAGGCTATCACAGTAGACTTGTGACCCATCGTGCTGGGGTTCTGTGAGATTCAAACAGAAGTCGTAAATGCTGGATGCCAACAGCTGACACAGCCACCTGCTGACCTCTGCCATGGCCTGCTGCCACCACCAAGTGCCAGCTTCTGCCGCACAGTGTAGGTCAGCTCTACCAGGTGCTGGCCTCTGCCACTGGTCTTTGTTGGCTGCTGGTCTCTGGAGCTCTTCAGTGTTAACAGCTCTGAGCATTTATTGCTCCTTTTTATTGAAGCAACCACTTTGTTCACACTGCTCAGGATTTAAAAAATCCCAAATAGATTTACAGGATTTCTGGAGCCCACACTACCGAAGATAAATCATGAGCAGGTTTACAGGAACACCAAAGTGGGCTTAAGTGAACAAGGCCTGTGCTTAGCACCGTGGGGTCAGTACACAGGAGGGAGCCCTCCTAGATTAACACCTAAGAAGTGCCTGGGAGGGCTACTTATTCAGCAACTTCAGGCTTGCTTCAGTGAGGGCCAGGGCTGAAAGTTTGCTAGGAATGTGGGACATGGAAATGAAGGGCCCTGATCCCTCTTCCCCCCACCTTAGCCACTCCAGGGTGCCCCCTTCCTTCTTCAAAAAGGCAAGTGTATGCTTGGAAGTAGCAGGACTTGGAGAAGGATACCACGCTGACTGACTGCACTCATGTTGGAGTGGAGAATGGAGGTTTGACTGCCAGGAAGGAACCTGAAGCTAGTTGCCCCATCCCATTCACTGGACAAGAGGATGCAAAGAGAGGCCAGGGACAGGAGCGCGGCTGCCAGCAGTCAAGCCACGTCCCCCTCCAGCCAGCATGGAAAAAAAAATGAGAAAGTTGAGAGCTTCTCTTCTGTCTCAATCTGAGCATCACAAAAGCATTCTGGGCAGTGCTCTTCCCCCCATTTTATAGCTAAGGAGACAGAGGCCAAGAGAGGAAAAGTGGCAGTCCATTCTCATCCAGGATCTCTTCTTCCCCAGTACCCACTCCCCAAACCAAGGAAAGAGGTTGTCAGTTTAGGGGTCTGGACAAGTTTGTAGGTCATAATAAGGAGTTCAGGGCTTTGGCTTTGGACCCACAGTTTGATTCCTGGTTCTGTCACCTACTCCCTGAGCAATCTGAAGTGGATCACTTTGTGACCATGGGTCTCAATTTCCCTTTCTTTTCCTCATCTGCTACTTGGGCAGGCTGTTCTGGACGCAAACAAACCCAGTGGGTTAGACCAACATGGAACCTCTTGTATAGCAGCTTCTGCTATCACCAGGACTCAGTAGGGGAGGAACCAGGATCCAGAGGAGCCTATGGTCCTCAGCTGCCAGAGGCCCTTTCCCAACGTCTGGAGACAGCATGGGGATGTCACACACCAGGTAGCCCTCAGCAGCCAAGCAACCAAAGACAGAAAAGGGCTTTGTCCCTGGGGAGGGAGAGGCCTGAGAGAGCATCTGAGAGATGTGATGAGACTTGAGACCTTCCCCAAATATGGTGCCTCCAATACGAATATATCTGTCAGCCCCCCAGGCCCTGATGAGGCTGCTTCCTGCCCCTCCAGTTCTCATTTCTTTGAACTGCTTATCACAACATTGTGACTCTAGAATTAAGGCCATCATCTTCAGTGTCACTGGCATTCTGGCACAGGACTCAGACTCCTGCAGTCCTGGCTTCCTTTTGACAAATCCAAGTTCCGGGGAGAGTGGAGAGTCTGCCCCAGGCCCTGTGAAGAGGCTCAGATCCCGGCTCTGTGCCCACATGGGGAGCCAGGCAGGTGCCTTCTCTTGGAGCTTCAGTTTCCCACTCTGCAAACTGCAGAGCCTAACAGTCTGTCCTTGGGGAGAAGGGACTGAGCTGGTGTCCTCAAGCCAAAGGGAAGCCCCTGGCCACAGCTGCCAGCTGTGGGGCCCGTGTCTGACCATGGCCCGCAGCCCAGGATGAAGAGCTCACAATCACACCGAGGGCCGTGCTCAGTGAGCACTTTGCATGAACTTCCCCTCCGCAGGACACTG
>PVLD010035256.1:0-11943 GCA_004027595.1 Dinomys branickii | reverse complement strand
GGACTTTCCCACGTCTCGCCCCAGCAGCCTGGTCCGCCCTACCACATCTCCCCCGGCATCTCAGAGAAATACGCCCAGTTTAAACTTCCCAGCCGAGGTTCCGGCATTCACGCTCACCAAGTCTGTCTCGAGCTGGTGGTGTTTATTAAGGAGGTTCGCTCCCTTGCTGCTCACCCGGTCGCCATCTTCCCCGGATCTCCGGAAGGTGAATTATTGCCATGGGGTTCTCAGTGATCATAAGAAGGAGCCCTCTTCTACAAATGCAGATGGCATCAAGGAGTGGGCCCGCTTCACAGATAGAAGGTGGCAGAGGCCTAGGACACCTGGGAAAGGCCAGGGCCCCTGACTCCAGATCTGAAAGATGAGGTCAAGGGCGGTTTGACCTGTAACCCCACCACAGAAGATTTGGACTATGGGGTCAGGTGCACTGTCTCTGCGTCTTTGTTCTTCGTCTTATTAACTGATGGTCTCTCTGCCTCAGTTTCCTCTGCTATGGGGTACGAAATAAAGACCTCCTCACACATGAATGGTGAGGACGAGGTTCATACAAGGCGATCATTTAGCAAACTTGCCTTTCACTACTAAGAGCTCAGTATTTCATTCAGCTGGGTTCTCAGAGAGACCTAGGGAAGAGTGAGGGACCATCTGTAAACCAGTCACCTATGCACACTGAGGCCTACCGCAGACCCATAGGAATGAGAAAAAAGAGGGCCACGGCTTCAGGAGGCCACAGTTCTGCCACACACAGGACCTCGCAAGGCGCCACTCTACAGCAGGAGCAGGTGCTGTCCTGGGACCCCAGTGTCCCCTCAGACTGGAAGCCTGAGGCACCAGTTCTCCAGAAACTGGCTGAAGCCAGAGCCCTAGTGCCTCCCTGTTCCTTGAAAATTGTAAATCGTAAATCAGATTAACCTCTATTGGAAACCTCAGATCACCATGGCTTTCCCAAGGTCACCCAAACATTTGCTTCTCTCCACAGATACAACTTCTGTAGTGAAGACTCTGTCAGAGAAGACATTCTGCTCACCCTCATGCCCTGTGAAGCTCCAAACACAGTATGATCACTTAACACCAATAAAGCCCTCTGCTGCATTCACTGTGTCTGCCTCAGGTGTAAGCTGTCGTCTGTGCTGCCATTTGGAAACTAAACATTTAAAAACGTCCTGAGCACTTCTTTACACTTGGGTTTCTGGTCCTCCACCACTTTTCCCTGGCTTTCCTGGTCCAGGGCTCACTGTCTTGTCTCTCTGAGAGCATGACAATTCAAAGCAGAAAGAATAAACGGTTGAAGACCTTAGCAGGAATTCTGCCCCTGACCCCTCTTTTTACGGTGAGAAACTGAGGCACAAACAGGCAGAGTTAGTGGTCCAGACTCACAGAGTGATTTCGTGTTCCCATCAGGATGGAGGAGCAGGCCTTGACCTTGCTGTCACACTCCCTATCTCATCGAGAGATGGCTCTGAATCCAGGCAGGATGTGGAATGGCGTGCCTTTGAAAATGATAGGTTTGGGTGGCAGGGGACCATGCTGTGGCCCTGGCTTTTGGTAAGGAATCCAGAGATTCTGGGCTGGGCAAATGCACAGAGGACTGCAGTCCTCCAGACCACCCTCATGGCTGGGACTGCTTTGGCGTCTCCAGAGCCAGACAGGAACTATTGCAGAGCAGGGCAGGAGCCCAAGAAGGGTCTAGGAATGGATTTGGAAGAGTGCACAGCACAGGCCCCTGCTGAGGATGGACTTTTCCAGATCAACGCATTGCAATTGGAGCCATGGAAAGCCCTCAGCCAATTATCTGTCACCATGTTTCACTCACACAGATCCTGGGAGGAAAGAGTGTATTCAGGATGGCGCAGCATAGGTCAAAATTATCTGACCAGATCACCACTTCCCAGAAGCATGGCCCCTCTTGGTCACCAAGCCTCACATTCCACCATGGCACTTCCAGTCCCCCAGTTTCTGTTTCTAACCAGCAATGCCAGGTCAAGCTTCCTGGATCTTCAAACCTGAATGCAAGCGGGCTCCAGACTGTCACTGGATGCAGGGCTACGGGAGGGGTGAAGGAGCAGCCAGGGCAGAGGGCCTTGCAGTGTAACCAGAGAAAAACTAAACACTCTCGCTTCATTTGCTTTTAGTATTTCCCTTTAACCGTCACTAATTCTGGAGGTCCCCCAGTGGAGCAATGTTAATAGTCTCTCACTAGCTTTGCTGTGGATGAGAACTCCAGTGTGTGGATGCTGAAGATGGCAGTTGCCCACATTACGTTTTGGAGTCCAGAAGTCTGCCTTTGTCAAAGTACGGACTCTTTTCACGGTTGCACTATAACTGATAGGTGACTATGAAGTTTGGCACCTCTGCCTTCAGACAGTGTCTGTCTCTTTTCCAGCCTTCACCCTGTTTCTGCTCAAATTCACACATGGGTATGTCAGTCACGTGAGGAATGTTTGTCTGAAACATTGATTTATACCAGCCTACCTTTCCATCGGATGGCGCTCTGCAGCACAATCCCCCAGTTTTTTATCATAGCTTGTAAACACACTAGCTAAAGAAGACTTCCAGACTGCTTCTGAAAGCGCCAAGAATGACAGGGTAACTGTGTTAGGAGCAGGGTGTCTATGGTAAGGGCAGTTAATGGCAGCTTGTCTTTTACTCTAATAAATTTTTAAAATTTAAACATTCACTAGGTATTTTGATCACACCTCACAGTTAAAGCTTCTCTGATCCCTATCCTAGCCTTTCAAGACCGAAGACACTAAAATAAGAGTAATTAAGACATTTTAAAGATTTACCGGGGCATCATGATGAATGAATTACCAACGCTGGGTTTGGTAGTGTTCCATTCAATGCCACTGGGGCTGCACCCAGAAATCTTTGGTCATTAGTACTGGCCTAAGCCCCTTTTCTTTCGCCCCTTCCTAAAGGTAAAAGGAACTTGGCACTTATGCTAAATTAAGACGGTCCTTTTTCACACTTTAGTCTGCCATTTTACTGGCATACTGAATACATCTCCTTTCTTGGCCCAACAGCCTGTCCTCATTTCATCAGGCCCCTTTGCAAATGGTAAGTAAACAGTCTTGGGTTCAGTAACAATGGCTCAGGGCACTGTGCCAGCAGGAACTCAATAAAGCTGTGATATGCAGGGTGACAAAGATGATGGCAGTGGCAGGGGACACTCAGCACCTTGGGGTTGAGGGCACCAAGCAAGAGATAGCAAGGCACTGGCCCTGAACCCACAACCTGCCTGGGTGTGGCACCCATTAGCAAAAGGGCTTGATCAATGCCAGGTGATTTCTGCTGACACTTCAGTTATGCAGCAGCTCTGCACTTGTCACTGTGCCAGGCACTGGGGACTGAGGAAAGTGCCGGACACCAGCCCTGCCCTGGGGAATGTAGGCGAGCATAATCCAGCGCATGTGTGGCTGGGTCCACAGTGACATTCCCGCTTCCTGGTCAACCACAGGCACTCTGCTAATACCAATAAATTCTAATACATATGGGTGATACCTTCTGCAAAATGATTTTGAAATAAGGAGTGGAGAAAAGTGCACAGCTGTGCAGGGAGGAAGCCAGCTGGGGAGATTCCCCAAGGCAGTGGCCCACACTACTAGTATGCATCCCAGGTGCTGCTCCGAGCCTCAGAGTGACCTAGGTCCTGACCAGGTGCAGCGGTGGCCATATGTTCCATGGTCGGGGCAGGCAGCCAAGGGGGCCTTGAAACTGGAGCAAGGTCAGGCCTCTGCCCTCTTCTCCCATTTTATATCCAGGAACATATGGCCTTGTATCAGACATGCAGCTCGTGAAAACTCCCACAAAGGCAGAGAAATCGGGTTTTAAGATCACTCCCGTAAGCCTTGACTACGGATCTGCGTGGGGGTTGAGCAGCCACTTCCTAACATTCACACTGCACCCCGCAGACACAGGGTGCAAACAAAGGACCTGGGGACACGGGAGCGCTGGGGCTTTGTGGTTAGTATGTAGCAGACTTGCCCTGTCCACGCAGCCCTAGACAAATCTGATCAAGTTTCCAGACTTAAGGGCCATGTGGGAACAGTTTGATTTGGCTTTGATTTTTGTTTTGTTTTGTTTCATTTTTATTAACAAAGGCAATGCCTTTTTCAGAATGTACAGCAATAGAGTCTTTGGAGCAATGAAAAGATGCTGTATTGTTAGGTATGTTTGAAATGATTCCAAACACATAGTTGGTCGTTGATTTTTGTTTTAATGTATTCCCTTTCCCTTCAAGGGTCCACATCTTGCCAGACCCTAGATGTGAGAACTTGGTGTGAACTCCCCTTCCCCTGGGTATGTGACACCACATCTTATTAGAACTCCATCCATAAATGACCAACCTCAACTACTGGACTTGTAAACACACAGAAATACAAGGGTTTGGTTGACAGCTTGAGAGTCCAGGCCTTGAATGTGGCGCCCTGCAGTCTCACGCTGTGACATGCATAACAGGCTCTAGCATTGAAGGACTTGCCTGCCCTCCAGGACCTCTGCTGAGGCAGTCATGCTCACTCCTCCCACTCATATAAAGGCACCCTCGGTGTTTAATTAGTCTTTTCTTTCCACAGAGGCCTGCTTCCATCCTGACTGAGCAATTGGACTTTAATAATTTTGGAATTTGCTCACAATGCAGTTAGTGTACCTGTTCTATCTGGTGTCTTCTTTAAAAGGTTTGTTCATACTATCCTTACCCTCTAACAGTCATGAACCTGAGAAAAATTCTCTTTACATAGTAATAAACTGCAGTACTCATGCGTTGATCATCTCATTTCCACCATGGGAACCATGGGGTAATATTCAGTTTATTAATGTAAAGCTCAGAACCAGTTCGGTTAGAGGCAAAAACAAGTCCTGAGATAGCAGTCAGGAGTCTAGCCGAACAGATGACACTGCGCAAAGGCTGTGTGCTTCCCTGAGCCACAGCCTTCTCCCACGTCCCTGGAAGGAATGGCCAGGGCTCTCCTTCCTCTTGTTGATGTTTTGAGGCTCTAACCAGAAAGTCAAAAGTACCGTTGACTGTGAGGTTCTACCCTTAAGTCAGCTGCTTTAAGATGAATGAGGCAACCTTAGGAGTGGGACCATGGTCTGGCTGCAGATCCAAAGACTCCCAGAAAGCTGGACTCTCAAAGAACTCCGGGGCCTTGACCCTAGAGCAGCAGTGCACCTTAAGGGCAGCTTCATGTCTATCCAGGACACACCCTGCAATTGACCCCAACAGGCACAGGCTGCCACTGCCCCACTGGCATCCTGATGGGTGCAAGGGTGCACCCAAGGGGGCAAGGCCTGGCCAAGACATAATCAAGAACTGCTAGGTAGTCTTCACCCTGGCTGCAAAAGAGTCACCTGGAACTTCAAAAAGGAAAATGGAAAGCCCAACCTGACCAATTAAAGAGTAGCCAAGAGCATAGGCCTTTTAAGATAGGACACAGGTGATTCCCATGTGTATGTTACAGGTTTGGAGCTCCCAGGTGTGGAGAAAATCAGTTTTGTGTTTCTCTAGGAAAATACTGATTTTGTGTTTTCACTTTAATGATAATCTATTCCAATCGGTTAAAGAAATAAAGCTTTCTCTTTGCAGTAATTTTCAACAAGATTTATGTTTCCTGTGCTGATATTTGATAAAATGAGACCAATAGGAATATTCCAGAAGGGTATGAGAATATTTTAGAAAGGCTGGTATCCACATACCTACTTGATGCTCAGAAATATTGGAAAGTGAGGTCTAGGACTGAAAAGGAGACCACACATCCGGTATCACAAGCTTTAGGAGAGAGAGAACTTTCTCTGGGAACTAGAATGAAAGAGCAAATGTGAGTGGTTGCTCGGGGATGTAGCAGAGGAGGAGTCACGGCATAAAGCTCAGAAGAAGGAAAAAGTTCATCCCCTAAATAAGTCATTCTGAGGGATTATCAGGTAAGGATGTGGGAGAGGCGGAACCAAGCTGTGAGCCAGATGGAGGAGGTGACCCGTGTTTGCTAGTGCTTCCGTAACAGAATACCACCACCGAGTGGCTTAAACAACAGACACTCACCATCTCAAAGGTCTGGAGGCCAAAATTCCAAGAACAAAGGTGCCAGCAGGCTTGGTTCCTTCTGTGAGCCATAAGAGAGAATGTGACCCACATCTCTGAGCTGCTGGCAATGTACCAGCAGTCTTTGACGTTCCTTGCTGGTCTGTAGCTTCTATTCACAGAACGTCTACCCTGTATGTGTCTCTGTGTCAATTTCCCCCTTTGATAAGGACATCGATCATATTGGATAAAGACCCACACTAATGATTCTGATTTCCCTTGGCTACTTCTATAAAGATCCTATCTCTAAATAAGGTCATGTTTTGAGGTACTGGGGGTCAAGACTCCAGCATATTTCTTTTTGGAAAAGCTTGGAAGAGGGAAAAAAGTAAGTTCATTTGGAGCTGAGTCATTCTGAGTACATCATTGTCAGCATGAGAGAGTGGCAGAACTACCACTACTAGTGGCCATTGTTTGAGTGTTCATATCCTTCTTAAATTCATGGTAAAACTTACCCCCTATGTGAGGATGTTAAGAGGTGGGTCCTTGGGTGAATGATTAAGTCATGAAGACTTCCCTTCATGAAAGGGATCAACGCTCTATGCAGAGTTTTTAGAGGGCTGCCTGGCATTTCCTTCTCATAGGCAAGACACAGCAGTCATCCCTTTTCACCCCCTGCTAGGTGAGTGTGAAGTTAAGAAGGCAACGGGCTGGAAACAGAGCAGCCATTACCAGAGAACGTAGCTGCTAGCAGCTTCATTTTGAGGTCCCTAGGTCCCTAGAACTGTGTCAAATAAACTCCTTTTTTAAATAAATTATCCAGTTGTGGGTATTTTTTATAGCAACGCTGTTGTTGTTTGTGTCTGGATGTCCCCCAAAAACCTCATGCAGTCAAGGGGTGGGCTTCTAGGTTTATGATTGATCCATGGTCCAACGCTGGGATTATGGATGTGAGTGCTTCACTCACCCTGGAGTGGATAGTTTACATACAGTGCAAGGGAGAGAAAGAGGCTGTTAGCCACTTCTCCTCCCTCTTTGCTCTTGTTGCTTTTGCTGTTTTCTGACACTGTGAATGGTTGCCCTCTGCCATGTGCACTCTGCCTTGGAGCCAGATGAGTATTGGAATGAAACCTCCACGAACTGTGAGCTAAATAAACTTTTCCTTCCTTAATTCTGGTGTCAGGTATTTTGTCTCAGCACTGAGAGAAAAGTAACCAAAACAAACACAAACAGACTGAGACAACACATTGCATGGCCAGCCTTGGGGCTTGGAATTTATCTCCAGTTATTCTAAGAAAAAGTTCAAATAACATATAGTGTACCTCACATACAAGCCGCCTCCCTGTGCTTCCTCTCACTAGCACTTTGGTAATTATGTGTTTATTTGTAAGCAAGCATGTGCCCTATAGGAGCATCAGTCCTATAAGAACAGGGAAGGAGGATGTCTTGTTTATTGTTGGACCATGAAGGTGAGATGTATTAGTCACCCATCACTGTGACAAAGACCCGAGATAAACAACTTATAAGGAGGAAAGATTTACTTTGGTTCATGCTTTCAGAAATTCTGGACCATAGTTGCTTAGCCTTGTTGCCTTGGGCCAATGTGGCAGAATCCATCATGCTGGGAGTATGTCCCACAGGCCTGTTCACTTCATGGCAGCTAAGAAGGAAAGAGAGAATCTGGAAGACTAAGGTCTCCATATCTCTTCCAACGGCAAGCGCCCGGCGATCTATCTTCCTCCCCTTAGCCACCTCCTAAACGTTCCAATACATCCTGATGGCACTATAGACTCAAGACAAAGCTTTCAAAGCACAGGCCTTTGAGGAATGTTATAACTTGTGTCCAGGTGTCCCCCAAATGCCTCATATGCTTGTAGGTGGAGCTTTTTGGAAATGGCTGGATCTAGTGTGTCTGAATATGGACTAAGGGTGTGTGATATCTAAAATAGTCCATAGATTGGTTTGGCACAGTTCAGGCAATGGGTACTGGGAAGGCCCACACTGGGTGTGGGTGGCACCATCCACTAGGCTTGTAGCCTGGGTGGAATAAAATGGAAAGGAGCAGGAAGGGTGCTGTTTCCTGCCTGCCCTATAATGGCTTGTTTCTTCTCCGCCGTGTCCCTCTGCCCTACCCACTGCCTTGGAGCCTGCCGACTATTGACTGAAACCTCCATAAACTGTGAGCTAAAATAAACCTTTCCTCCTTTAACTTGTAAGTGCCCCGTATTTTGTCCCAGCAATGAGAAACAAAAGACTAGGCCATTCAAGATCTAAACGATAGTACTAGAAGAGCATCCAGCACACTCTAGCCACATAATGGATGTGAACAAAGAAAACAATATGCAAATCACTCTCCTGAAGGCAACAAGGAGCTTCTCACAGGATGAAGGCTGGGCAGGCCATTCAGAAATCAGCGAGGCTGGCCTGGAGGACATGCAGTGACTTGCACTGACCTGGACAGAAGTGACGCCAGCTGCAAGGAAAGGGCAGGTGAAAATGAAGGTGAGGGAACAGGTACAGGTCAAAGGGGTTTCAACAGGCCTCATGTACAAAGCAAGGAGGACCCAAGCACCTAAGTCCCTGGGTAACTGCTAGGCCAATGGGCAGTGCTCACCCAGGCCCTGACCCTGACACCTGACAACCACCAGCCAGGTGGCTGGTAAATGAATTTTCCCACAGGTGCCCCCCTTCACTTCCTTCCCACAGCAAACCACTGGCAGAACCCCAGGTCTTGATGACCCTGAGAGGGTGGGCAGGAGAGCTGGCCTGCCTCTAGCAGGCAAGTGGGAATGAATAAGTGTCCCTGAATCCCGATCGGGCCTGTTTTGCGCCACCCCGGGGAAGAAATCAAGCAGGCTGTAGACTGCATAGGGAAACCCACTCTAGCTTCCCCCAACCACTAGTTAGGCAGGAGTTATGGTGCCCTCCTTGAGGGCAGCTTAGTGCAAGGACAATAATCTAAATCAGCCTAGATTCCATCAGTATCACAGGTCAACAAACTGAGACCAGCAGGAAAAGAGGGGTTGCCACACAGAGGGAAACAAGGCCCTGAGATCAAGGCCCCAATTCCTCTTTGTACTAAACTCTTTACTTTTCTTGGTCTCTTGTTTCAGCTATAAAATGGGAATGGGCTCTCTCTGTTTCTTGAATGTTTTACAACCCTAAGAACTTGGACTTGATCACTGCCATTGTTTCTGAGGACACCTCCTGCACCACCACTGCCTAGTTCTCTTCCTGGGCTCAGCTTTCTCCACTGCCCTCAACATCTGTCCCTGGGCCTGTGCTCCTCTGGGGGCTCATCCCACTCACTTCTCATTACCTTGGGCACCATCACATCTTGGACAACTTTTTATCCTCTGTAAAGGTGAGGTTTAAGTGATGTATCCTTGCAGGGTGCTGCTCACTTATAGAGAAAGGTGGCATCCTGTCTCTAGATTGCAGTTTTCAAATTGTTGTAGGATCCCAAGTTTGAGAATGGCCTTAGAAATAGACAACTCAAGTGAATATCCTCAGTTTGACCTCTGTCTCCCTCAGCTCATGTCATAGTGTGATTCCAGTGAGGCAGGGAACACATGCCCACCACCACTTTCCAGTCAGTCTCTCAAAAACAGGGTGAAAGTGACTTATTCTTGGCATTGAGAACCAGGTGACTTGGAAATAACAGGAATCTCTTCTCCCTAAAGGAACTGTAACTCTCCCTCTGCTGTCTACCTCAGCCCTGTGAATACGGTTGACCAAAAGGAACACCAGGAGTGCCTATGGAAGTTTCCCTGATTCTCTGCCCAATCTCTGCCTGGAACCAGGCAAGCAGAGGTAATAGAATCCACACATTACCTGAAAACAACTTAGTTAATTAAACCTTTACAAAATACACAATTAAGTCACAGAATTTTTTGGCCAAAGCCAAAAGTCCAACTACCACAGAATCCAAAGCCTTTCTGTAATAAAGACAGAAATCTTCATTAGGAATACAGTATAGAAGCGGGACTCGAACTTGCCCTAGGCCTAGATAATCTCCTAAAATGGATCATAGGCCTCTTAACATTAGCGATCACTCTCTCTTAGGGGCCCAACTGCACCTGTGAGAGTGCTACACGTGGCCTGCTCATGGGCAAATCAAGGGACAGACAGGGCTAAGAGAACCAGACAGGAATGGAGCTGGTCAGGGACCAGCAGCATCAGGAAACTGGCTTCCTCGTGACCTAAGCATGGGGTAGGTGTGAGGGTGATGAGTGTAAGAAGCAGTGGGCCTAGGCGCAGGAGTCATGAGAGAGGGGCTGTAGCCTTGAGAAAGGAGCAAGGATGATGCCCGACCATGGCACAGAAGAGCAGGCCTGGTGTGGGTTCTCCAGCCGCCTCTCGCTCCCACCTCCGTGCTCACCTAAAGCCATCCAGGGGAGCAAGGGCCAAGTCTGCCAGGAGGCAGCCTCAAGCAGAAGCAGGAAGGAGGCAGCAGAGGCCAAACGGGAGTTACCCAGCTCAGCAGCAAGAGAGACGTTAGCTTTTCATTCCCTGCTCTTACATCCAGTAAATATTTATTGGTCACATACTGTAGGCCAGTGGTTGTGCTAGGCTCTGGCAACTAGGCAATGACTATACAGACACTGACCTTACTATCAAGGAAATATCTAAGTATGTAATCACAGAAATATAATTATCAAGTGGAAAGAAAGAAGGGGAAATTATATACATGTGTGCATACAGGATAGGTAATATAATTGTACTACTGACTTCTATCACTTTACTGAAAGGAATAGTTAATGATTAATTATTTGATCAATCTTGCATGTCTATATTTGTTTTCCTGAGAAACCACTTTGAAGATACCAATATGTAATAAACCATTGTTAATTTCCTATCACTTTGTTTGTAATACACTATCGCTTGTATTGATCTTATGCTATTTGTAAATGAGTGTCAGTTTGTTAATATGTTTTTGTTCATTATTTTAAAATAAATTTTTAAAAAAGAAATTATAGCACTCACACACAAAAAGAAAGGTCAACACAATGGTGTAAAGTGCACTGTTCAAAGAAAGATAACAATGCCAAAAGAACTCAGAAAGGAACTAGATACTAGTCCAGATTTTAGTGCCGTGATATATAGTGAATATTTCAAGATGTAGCATTCACAGAAAACTTATTGAATAAATTTGTTAAAATTGTTCTTTTTATATTTCTTATTATATTATCTTATAAAAATTAATGGAAAAATATGTACAAAATAATCATCAAGTGGGACATTTTCTATGAAAAGAAATATTAGCAACATGGTAAGAGATGTTCAGGAAGGTCTAGTTAGATGTGAGACTTCTTTTTAAAGATATACAGCTCCTAAACTGAGCCCCAAAGGATGACTCCCTTAGGCAGGGAAAGGGGAATGTTTTAAGAGAAGAAACAGAATACTCAAATACACAAGGTAGGCACTTTCCAGGGACTTCCTGGAGTTTAGTGAGCAGGAGAAATCCACAGAGGTAAAAGGGAGGCAACATCCAGATACCACTGCACAGGTAAGGCCGTGGTAATTACTTAGATGCTTTCTTTGGAGCTATGGGAAGTCGAGTCCCATAGGGTAGGCCTAAGGCTTCCATTCTGCCTAATCCTGCAATCTGTCTCCTGTAGGGATCCCTAAGGGGTAAGAGTGTCAAACCATAGACCTGACCTCTATTCCCACTGCCAGGCCAAGGGAGGGTGAGCAACTTGAAGCTTTGGCTTCATTGAGGGATAGGTGACCCCGTCCAGGCCTCCTTGTCACTGGCTGGGTTCTTAAGCCCATTTGGAATGGGAAGTTGATTTCTCAGCTCCATCAACTCTACATTGCTCATCTCCAGCCTTCCAGTTCTCAGAAGGAAGTTATACAAACACACACGCGCACGCACGCACACACACACACGTGCACGCGCACGCACACACACACGCACATGCACA
>PVLD010035255.1:0-11944 GCA_004027595.1 Dinomys branickii | reverse complement strand
TATCTCAAACCTACGGCTATATCCCGGTGAGAGAATGGCTCAGCATGTCCGGCACTGAGGCTGATGCAGGCTGGGTTGGGCACCGAGCTGTGGCAGCCATCTGGCTTCTTCCTCCCACAAATTTTGTGCATTTCACAGACTAACATGGTCTCCAAACCTGCCCTGAGAACAGTATCCGGAGTAGCGCCTGGATTTGCCTCTTATTCTAGCTTCCCCTTTCTCTGTATTTCATCTGTTCACTATTCCACTTAAATTGTATTTTAGTGCTTGGTTTCCCTACCACTGCAAGTCGCCCTGGACTGACTGGCCTCGGTGCCTATCCCAGAGAAAGCTGTGAGTGCTGTACTCTTTATGCCACCATGATGAATTTCACATTGTGTGTATTGGTAACCTCAGAAGTTTGATTTTTTTAAATTGCACCCATGTCTTTGTTAAGGTTCTCTGTTAGAATATTACAACTGCAACATTTCTGTCTTTTCTTCAAGCTCACGTGTTTCCATTAAATCATCTATCTTAAATTTTTAATCTGGGAGTTCTTCCATAGTGATCACTACTTGGTCAGTTTTGGGAAACTTATTTTGAATATTAGGTGAGGACACGGTTTCTCCAAGGCTCCTGATGTTTACTGGCATAAAATACCATCTAATTATTTAAGGACTTGGTGTTTATTCCAAGCCTTATAATCTGGCCTTGTTTTTCCCATTCTTTACAGAAATTCTTCCCCAGACTACTTATATTATTTTAGCCTGTAGTGGCTTCCACTATTTCAGCACTCTATCCGGGTCCATATTTGCCAGAGTTCTACTGCTGGTTTATTCTCACCTTTCTATATTAGAGGACAGTCCAAGCCCAGGTTTGTACCACATACACTGTTGCTGCATTGTTGAGAAAGAAGGAAGAGAGTACTTAGAAAGAGTAATCTGACCCCACAATGCTGTCCCTAAAGCTAAGATAGACTAAGACACCATATCCTTAGTTGATGGCCTGTGACCAAGCGCTACAGGATTCTTCCTTGGTTTGGACAACATCATTCCAGAGGCCTGTACTACATGTATGGCCCCCAAAGCCACCACTCTGGTCTAATAGCCCACCAAGCCCAGCAAAACACTGGGGCAGGATCAAGGCCTACACTGCTATGGGATGCCTATTTCTGAGGTGAAGTTATGTGTCAAGAATGTTGCAACCAGCCACAGGAGATGCTAGCTGGAATACTAATGTAAGGGCCTGAGGCTATACATCTTCTCTTGACACTGGAGCAGTACCTGAGACTCCATCCATAGCAGCCCTCATTCAGAAGGATCATCATGATCTGCCCAGTATTAAATTTCACCAGCCCACTTCTAAGTTCCAGGCCAAAGTCTTGTGATTACTGCCCTGTTCTACCCCTAACACATAGGGTCTTGCATTGCATTATGCTGTCTGAGGTTTGGGCGGTACTGGTGAAGGCAGTCCCTTGGCCACCTAAGCTAATGCTAAGCTGGACAATGCTTGAGTTTCACAGCGGCAAAGTGCTGTGCGTCGTCAGGAATGCATGAGCACCCACACTACAGATGGTAGTATTGTAAGCCAAAATCTGAGTCCATCCCAGTGACGTGCAGATCACTGCCTACTTCCAGGGAAGTTCTAGAGTTCTGTTTATAAGTACTGGTTTAGTGACGTCTGGGCTGCCCAAGGTTGGGGCTGGGTGGTGGAGACAATAACGAGGCTGGTGCTACATTGGGCTGCACCTAATTCTCATGGCCACAGAGGTCTGTGCCGTCTTTGGAGGAGGGCACATGTAAATTGGGCCACTCTGCTGCTGGAAATGATGCAGGCGAAAAGAGTCTGTCCCACCTGTGCTCAGATTTCTGTTTGTAGCTGAGGCAGCTTAGAGCACGGATGAGAAAACTGTTAGAACCTTCAATGAGAATAAGTAGCCCGCTGCGGGATGCGTGCCACGGGCTTGCCACCGCCAGTCTGGAGGCCCCGTCTGTGCCCTGTATATGACTGCATCTTGGGTTTCATCACATTAGGCCTATAAATGAGCTCCAAAATAAAGTTCTGTGCTAGCTCTTGTACCCTGCTCAGTACATAGTGGATTCTTGTTCCCTACTCTGTCACCTGAGGTTGGAACGTGAGTGGTGGATGCTGTCAGGCACCTGGCCTAACACAGTTCCAGTGGCTCAGTCCCCTGGTACTGGCCTGGTGGTAAGGAGCATGGAGCTTTTCCCAGAACTGGGTTTCACTGTGTCATGGTGAGATGGGTCTTGAATTCCATGACTAATCCCTGACCTTAATTCTCTCCCTCCTGCAATTCTCTCCCACTTGCTACACCAAGGCTGCTTCAAGTTGGGGTTGACAACATGGGCAACTCTTTCCTTCCTGCTTCTGCAATGTGTCTTTTCGTTTTGATCTACTAAAAGCAGGCACTATGGTCGCACAGCTGACTTACTTAGCTCTTGTGAAGGTAGTTTGATGCATGAATAGAGTGTCTGTGAGGAAAGAGGACTGCAGAATTTTGCTCAACTGCCACTTTGATTTATCCCTTTTTTCTTTTTCCCAAGAGTCCATTTTATGACATTTCATATTTTTAAAATAAATTTGTTAGTACATATTTTTAGTACCAAATTACATTCTTTATGGAAAATTGGTACATGCACAAAATACATCTCAATTCTTTTTTTTTTTACTTTTTTTTTTTTGTGGTACTGGGGATTGAACCCAGGACCTTGCACTTGCCAGGCAGATGCTTACTCCACTGAGCTGTATCCCCAGCCCCCTACATCTCAATTCTATTTCCCCCTCCACCACATCTTTTTGCCAGCATCAGGTTCATTTATTTTTAAGTCCTTATAAAGTTAGTGATAACACCTACAGATTAACCAGACTAACAGGCCCAAAACATATAAAATATATCAAAAAATTATACTAGAAAAGTTATACTTTTAGATACATTGACCATGCTAGATTATAGTTTCTCTCTCTCTCTCTCTCTCTCTCTCTCTCTCTCTCTCTCTCTCTCTCTCTCTCTCCTTCTCTCTACTGTTATCTTTTATATTGCACTTTATTTGTATATTGAGTTTTTCTTACAAGAGGAACCATATGGGATCTAAACTGTGTGTCTGATTTACTTCCACTAACAATATGGTCTCAAGATGTATCCATTTTCCTACAAATGACTCAAGTTTATCCTTCTTCATGGCAAAGTAGTACCCCATTGATATAAATATCTCATTTTCTTTATACATTTATCAGTTGGTGCACATACAGGCTGCTTCTAAAATTTAGCTATTGTGAATTGTGCTGCTATAAACAACTCCATCCCTTCTTAATTTCTTTTTTCTTGTTTCTGTCTCTTTGACACGGGTCTCGCTATGCAGTTAAGGCTGGACTTGAGCTTACTTTGTTGCCTGGGCTTGCCTCAAACAACGATCCTCCTGCCTCAGCCTCCTGAGTGCTAGGATTACAGGAGTGTGCCACCACGCCTGGCTCCTTAATGTCTTTTTTAATTAAAACTTTACCCTTCTTAAACCTACCCTTCTTAGCATTTGTTGTATTTGTTAAGCCCTGGAAAACATGTACTAGCTTGTTAGCTCTTCTGCAAAGGAAACACATCTCACTATCACTGTAAATGTTAGGGTACAAAAAACAGGCTATTTCTTTTTCACAATGTTCTTCCCTTTTTAAACAGGTCACAGGGACTTTAACTAGGAGTGCTCCATGATGACACTCATACTCAGATTTCACATGTCATAGATTTCAAAGAATAAAACAGGCAAAACATTTGAGGCTGAAAATGTCATGTAGAAATGATACAGAAAGCTCCAGCAGAGCTTTGTCATTGTTGAGCCCTAGATTTGACAATCATTAATTTGCTATTAATAAATCTTACTGTTAGGAGGACTCACTTCATCAGCTGCAGGATGAATTTGTTCTTCAGACAGCCACTGCTTTAAGCAGTCTGTCAAATTGATTCAGACATCTAAGGTAAGAAGAGATGTAATTAAATCTTCTCAATAGACTGGCTGAGCACTCATCTGCTGCCACTGATAGATACAATATGGGAGTATCTAAGTTTTCTTTACCCTTTCCTTTAATATTTGTTACATGATCTTTAAGGCCTACCAGCCCATGGCAGAATTGGTGTTTCACTGAAATGTTAAACCACCTCTCAGATATATGAATAAAGAAAACTCACCTCAGAAAAGCTGACTGGCCAGTTTTCCTAATGTGGTGTGTGACGTATTACATAAACACATTGGTACACTATTGCCTGGTATCTTGGGTTGTTACACGGTGGGGATGACAAAGATTCAGTTATTCATCAAGGTAACGATACCTTGTTGTTCCTCCTTTCCTTGCACAGACATCAAAAACTAATGGAAGTGAGAACTTCAGTTTCAATTTCTACAGGGAGACTTGGAGCAGGAGGAGAACATTATATTTCAGACAGAAAACTCACTCAGGCAATATCAGATGTACTTGGGGCTCTGCCCTTAGCCCTGTGTTCAGAGGGTCTGCCTGCTGTAGCTGACAAACCTCACCTGGAAGCACGCAGTATCTCTCCTCACTTGCTCCTAGTTTCTCTTGTGTCCATGACACTCTTAGTTTTCTACAGCTCTGTTATAAGTCCTTGACCGTCCTGCCTTAGAGAGGAAGGAATAAATCTCAGGACTGTGAATCTGACTGTAAATGTATGGGAAAGACTAGACTGAGCACAGGTTAAGGTTACTTACTGCCTGCCTTGCTTGTTCCGTGACCTTTCGTGAAATGTAAAAGCAAACAAACCATCCCTTATCCTTGGGACAGCTCTAAATACCAGATTCATGGAGAAATACAACAAGAAAATAGTGTTCTCTTTCTAAAGAATTTTATAGGGCTTTTGCTCCTAAAATCAGCAATTTTACCTTGAGGAAAATGGCCTTTTCAGTTATGTGGAAAAGCTTTTATACTGTGAATGGAAAAGTATCTTAAAATGCCAGCAGTGCCCCCAAATGATAAATTCTCCTACTCAATTCCACTGATTATCCTGTAGAATTGCATGCTTCTAAAACATTCTGAGAATGCTGCTGAAATGCAGCACTTGTCACTGAGAGCTATTGATGGTATTGTAAAGACCTACTCTAGTGTGTGGTGCAAGGAAAACATTGGCTTCTATAACCAGAATATACTGAATGCTTATAGTGGTATGCAGTTTTGGTGTTCCAAAGAATTTAAAATATAGATCAAACTGCACTAGTGTCTTCCAATTGGATTGGAAAGGCAAAGTATATACAAATAGAAAACCAGTAAAATTTTACACAGTAACAAATGGGATCGCATATATGACAAATATTGTATCAGTGAGCCATTAAAGCTAACAACCACATCATCTCAGTGTCTTACAATAAGAAGAATTTATTAACTGTGATGCAGCTGGAATTTAGCTAATACATGCTGAACTCAGCTGGGCTTGGTTCTAGGCCACGGGAGTAATAAAGATTTATTCTACTTGTCTGTAAGGCTTGGAATACTTGATGCCCTGGACATGTTTTTCTTAAGGTGGCAGAAGCCAAAAGCACACACACACACAAATAGAAAAATAAGCAATGTTCTTTACGACTTGTCTGAAAGAAGCACACACTCATATGTTCCAGGCTACTAGTGACTACAGCCAATCACACAAGTTCAACGTTACTAGAACGTAGAATTACTCCTCATATAATGTAGGGATGAGAGATACTGAATGTTTACAGAAAAATACCCTAACCTAGTAGAACAATATTCATTTTAGGTGTAGCGATAACAGAATAGTAGAAGAATCCGCATGATAGATGCGTGAGAACATGATGTCTGAGAAATCTAGGGAGTGCAGGTACATTCTGGGCAGTCTTGGTTATAATCTAGGATTTGAAAATTATAGATTTTTTCATCTTTTTTCACTTAGAAAAAAGAATTTACAGTTATCTTATCATCAGTGAAAATCATCAAAATATAGTAAGTTCTCTGAACTAGAAAAAAGAAAGCCTATTCTGCCCTTATCAATTAGTGCTTAGGACTTTTTAGTGATATTTTTATATAAAAGTTTTCTGGTACCTTAAGCAGCTCATGAATGCTACCTTAGGAGACCTTGGTAATGCTTGTCCCCAGCCTGCAAGCTGCACTCGTGATGGGTTAAATGTGGTAGTCTTCTGACCGGCATGATGGCTCTTGAAGTCAGTCGTTCCCAACACTTATTATCACTTGATACAGCCTGCAGAACACACCTGTGGATGATTATGGAATAGACTGTTTCTCTGATAGTGTATTACATGTTTAGCTTGTCTGCATTTGCCCCATTCTGTGAGGAATGGTTGATAAATCTCCAGGACAGAGTTTGGAGTAGGTATATGTGAATGAAGAAAAATGTAGAGAGAAACTCTTTTCCTGCAAATAGCTGTAATGAGATTAATTCATCTGGATGACACAAATACATTAACTAAAGAAGATCTAAATAAAGAATTGGAACATCAACGTATACAATTTTATTCATTGTGATAAGCTAACTGTATCTCTCTGTGACATTGACCAAGACACATTTTTCTTCGCCTATATAAAGGATGAATGATATAGACTTCAGAATTTTAGTGCTAAAATACTGATACTTGCAAACAGTACTATTTAGTATTATAAGATCAGATTAATACACATATGTAGAACATGGAAACCAAGGTTACATAGTGACAAAAAAACAAAATCACATTTCTAACTGGGAAAAACAAAACATAATGCACAGAATAAGGGTGCTCAAGAAGCAATGTTCAACACAGAGTACTAAAGTTTCAAGATGAGCCCAGCTGTCTCAATATCTCAGCTGGCCCAGGCAGCGATGGCTTGACATTCGAGTGCTAGCCTGCTGAAGGAGGGGTACCTATTGCCGTATTGAAGGCAAAAGGTGTTGAACAATAGAACTTTGTACATAACCATTACTCATTTCATACACTGGTAGTTCACAGCTTTAGAATTATGTTGTAAATCCTTGGCTGTAAATATAATAGATAATATTTCTTTTTCACCTTTTATTTAAAAATTCTCATGTATTGTAAAATATTCTCTTTGGTTTTTTGTTTGTTTTATTAGATTTCTAATTAATTTTATATTTACATTTTAGATATACATATTGATCACATTCCTTGTATGAAATTTGTGTCTACACATAATATATCTCTATTCTTTTTTCCCCAATCCTTTCACCTCTCTTCAACCCTTCTTCCCCTTCTTATTTACAAAAGCTTTGTTTCCATCTTTTCTCATCTATCCTTTTTTCTTTTCCCTTCTTCCTTTCCCTCTCCCTTGTTCCCCTTCCCATTTGAATATTCTCTTCCTATTTCTCAGTATCTAGCCCATGGTCTATGTTTGTACCAACAGTGGAGAATGGTTCCTTTTAACCCAGAGTCCAGCTAGCATTTGCTATTACTTGATTTCTTCAGTCATCCCTTCTGCAGTGAGATGGAATCACAGTATTGCTTTAGTTGGCATTTTTCAAATGACCAGTGATGTTGAACATTTTTTCATATACTTGTTTGCCATTTGTACTTATTCATCTGAAAAGTGTCTATTCCTTTGACATGTCCATTTTAGTATTCGGTCTTTCAATATGGGGATCTGATTATTCTGAGTTCTTTACATGTTGTAGATATTCTTCCTTTGAGGAACAGATGACAAAAATATTTTCTCATTCTGTGGGTTGTCTCTTCACTCTGTTGGAGCTTTGTTTTGCTGTGCAAAACTTTTTAATAAAATGAAATCCCAGTTGTTGATTCTTTGTAATATTTTCTGTGAAATTGGGGTTTTATTCACAAAGTCTTTGCCTACATCTCTGTCTTATAGAGTTTTACCTATTCTATTTCCCAGTAGATTTAGTGCTTTCATTTTAATATTTAGATCTTTGATCTATTTTTATTTTAGTTTGTGCATGGTGAGAGATATGGGTCTAGGTTTAATTTTCAGCATTTGGAAAGCCAGTTTTTGCAGCAGCATTAAGTAAAGAGACTGTCTTTCTTCTGGTGAAGGTATTTTTCCCCTTTCTCAAAGATAAGGTGGCTGAATATGTTTGAATTTCTTTGTACATCTTTTATTCTGTTCCATTCCTCTCCAGGTCTCTCCTGTTGCCCGTACCATGATGTTTGTATTATAGTAGCTTTGCACTGTAATTTCAGAGTTAAGGATTGTAATGCTCCCTGCCTTGCTTTGGGGCCTACAATTGCTTTTACTGCTCTAGGTCTCTTCTGCTCCCAAATTAATTTTAGGTTTTCTCTACCTCTGTGAGGTACATTATTAGTATTTTCATCAGGGTTGCATTAAAACATTATAGCAATTTTGGAAGTATAACCATTTTCACTATATTGGTTCTCCTTATCAAAGGAGAAGGGATATCTTTTTATTTTCTGATATTCTCTTTGATCTCTTTTTTCAGAGTACTGAAGTTTTCAATGTAAAGATCTTTTACTTCCATCATTAGATTGATTCCTATGTATTCCTTTTTTTTTTCTACTGTTGTGGAAGGTGTAATTTCCTTAATTTATTTCTCAGTGAGTTTTTTATTTGTATACAGGAACCCTATTGATTTTTGAGTGTTGACTTTGTATCCATCTACACAACTAAATTGGTTATTAAATCTAGAAGTCTTTTGGTGGGGTTTTTGAGTTCTGTGTAGAGTGTCTTAGTTACTTTTCTCATTGCTGAAACAAAATGCCTGACTCTCAAAATATCTACAACATGTTAATTAACTCACAGTGTGTAGAGGTTTCAGTCCATATTCCATTTGCTCTAAGGCAGGGAGGCAATAGCTCAGGGTGGTGAATACAGCAAAAGCAACAGGAGACTGAAGCAGCATCTTTCTGCTCTTTTTGTATTATATCTAGGCTGCTGGGATTAAGGCAGTGCCAAACCAATCAGCGGACTGATTTAGTAATCAAACACACTTAATTGTGGCATCACACAAATAGATTCAGCTACCTCTGAAAAAGGTTAATACTGCAGCAGGTTTGGGGGGAACATCTAGACACAAAGCATAACACAGAGTACCATGTCATCTGAAAATAATGATAAATTAAATTCTTCATTTCCTATACTCATTCTTGTTATTTCTTTCCCTTATGTTTCCCAAACTGCATTGAATAGGAATGGTGATAGTGGATATCCTTGTCTTGGTCCTGATGTTAGAGTGAAAGCTTTCGGCTTCTGACTATTTACTATATGTTGGCTGTTGGTTTGTCATAGATGACTTTTATCAGATTAAGATAAAGACCATCTATTACAATTTTTGTAGGATTTTTATCATGAATGTATGTTGGAATTGTCAAGTGCTTTTTCTGCATATATTGTGATGATGATGTGGCTTTTGTGTGCAGTTCTGTTAATACATTTTATTACATTTATTCAAGTATGTATGTTGAAACATCCTTATATCCATAGGATGCATCCTACTTGGTCATTCTGTATAATCCTCTTGATGATTTGCTGCATTCTGTTTGGTAGAATCTTACTGAGGATTTGTGTGTCTGTGTTCATTAGTGAGATTTCCCAGTAGCTCCCTTGTTTTGGTTGGATAATTCTCTGGTTTTGTTTTCAGGCTGATGTTTTCTTCTAGGAATGAGTTTGGGAATGCTGCTTCCCTTTCAATTTCACTAAAAGGTTTGAGGAGTAGTGCCATTAGATCTTCTCCAATTTCTTATAGAATTCAGCAGTGAATTTGTCAGGACCTGGGCTTTTCTTTCTTCATAGATTTTTAATTACATCTTCAATTTTATTGACAGATGTTAGATTATTTAAAAGTTTATATCTTCTTAATTCAGCTTTGAGACTTCACATGTATCTGTAAAATCTCTCAATTTCTTCTGTTTTCCATCTTATTCAAGTATAGGTTTTCAAAGCATACATTGATGATATTCTGATTTTCTACAGGATTTGTTGTGATTTTCCCCTTTTCATTCCTAATTGCATGGATTTGGGTCTTTCCTTTTTCTGAGAAGGTTGGCTAAATATTTGTCAATTTAATTTAATCTTTCAAAGAACCCACTCTTTTCTTCATTGATTCTTTATATTATTTTCTTAGTTTCAACTGCATTAATTTCTGCTCTGATCTTTATAATTCCCTCCTCATACAAGCTTCAGGCTTGAATTATACTCCTTTTTAGAAGGTTGAGGTTCAACATCAGGTAGTTTATTTGAGCTCATTGTTTCTATGTGAGAATTCACTGCTATAAATTTCCCTTATAGGACTATTTTCATTGCCTCCTATAATTTCTAGTATGTTTTATTGGCCTTATCTTTTAATTGTAGAAACTATCTAATTTCTTCTTTAATTTCACCTGTGACCCATTGTTTTTTCAGGAAGGTATTATTTAATTTCCATATGTTTAGGCAGTTTTTATGGTTTCTTTTGTCATTGATTTCCAATATCATGGCACTATGGTCTGACAATATGAATTGGATAATTACAATTTCTTTTCATGTTAAAGCATGTTCTGTGAGCTAGTATGTGGTCTATTTTGGAAAACGTGTACAACTGAGAAAAATGTTTATCCTGATGTTGTGAAGAACACTGTAGAAATCTACTAAGTCCTTTTGTTCATAGGTGTGATTCAGTTCTGATATATCTTTGTTGATTTCTTTTCTCTAGTTGACCTACTTATGACAGTGAGATACTGAGGTTCCCCCATTACAATTATATTAGTGCACATATGATTTTTCATGCACATTAATATTCCTTTTATAAAGATTGTTGTGCTGGTATTTGGTGCGTAGACATTTATGATTGTTACCTCTTCCTCTTGGCTTGTTCTATGAAGTATGTAGTGACCTTCTTTGTTTCTCTGGATGAGTCTTGACTTGAAATTCACTTCACCTGCAAATAGAAAGCTACCCCTACTTCTTTCATGGGTTTCTGTTGAATGGAGGTTTTTTCCCCACTTTTTGACATTCGGTCTATGTGCATGATTTTTTAATTAAATATGTTTTTTATTTGCAGCATATTTTTGGTTTTTCTTCCTTGATCCATGTTGCCAATATGTTTATTTTGGTTGGTAAATTGTAAGCATTTATATTATTGGTTATAACTAATGTGCACTGATTTACCTTTGTCATATAATTTTCCTGTTGTTGTATCTCTTCCTTTCCTCCATTTAACTCCTCGCCTTGCCTGGTGGATTCATTCGACTGACTTTCATGGAACTTTAGTCATTGCTATCTCTTTCTAGAATATCCTTCAGAAATTTTGGAGGGCTAGCTTGTTTGTCATGAATTTATTCAGGTGTTCTCTGTCATGGAAGTATCTTATTTCTCCAGTAATTTTGAAACATAGTTTTACAAGGTACCTCAATATGAGCTGGAGGTTGTTTTCTTTTTGGATTTGAAATACTTAACTCCAAGCTTTCTTTAACTTGGGGGTTTATTTTCAGAAGTCTATAGTGATTCTGATGAGCTTTACTTTATAGATGACTTCTTTCCTTCTAACAGCTTTTTTTAATTTTAAAGAGAAAAGAACAAAAAAAGCAAAGAAAAGCAAAACACAAAAACTATAAAAATGATACAGAATTTCAAAACAAGATGATAGGAAATCAACAATGGTTTTTGTATTACTTATTGTTATCTTCAAAGTGGTTGCTCAGATTACTGCATACAGGTTTGCAAGATTGATCAAACAATTAAACATTAACTCTTCCTTTCAATGAACCAATAGTAATTAGTAGTACAATTATCGTACCTATTTTGTGTATATATACATATTTTTTTCCTTTTCTTTCTTTCTTTTCTCCTTTCTTTCATCCCAGTGGGTTTTTTCCTATTGAGCAATTTCTTTCTTTTTCCAATATCTATTGTATCTTTCAGATTTTATTTACACTTTCAGGTTCTTACACTTGGGAGGCAACACAGTGTTTACACATACAGGTCCGATTTATTTCACTTATGAGTACGGTCTCTAGTTGCATCCATTTACCTCTTT
>PVLD010035254.1:0-11945 GCA_004027595.1 Dinomys branickii | reverse complement strand
CCCCCCAAAAAAAACTCAAGTTGAAATTAAATTGCAAAAAAAAAAAAAAAAAAAAGAAAAAAGAAATACAAGAGACAAACTTCTGGGATCAGGGGGCTCACAGCCTCTTGGACTACAGCCCCAAATACCAATCTCTGTCAGCTTTTATTGAGAGAGATCCAAGGGCGTAGCTAGTACAAATGGGTGGATACCAAATGCTTTAGCAAGGATAGTTAAAGGATTATCCTTCTCCACGTGTAATCCAACACGCGCCTGTAATCCCAGTACTCAAGGGGCTGAGATAGGAGGATTGTAAATTCAAGGCTAATCCGGGTTGTAAAATGAAGCCTTATATTAAGAAACTTTTAACAAATAACAAATCGTTGTGTTCTCAATGCATTCTAATCAAAGAATGTCCTCCACATTTCCCTTTTCGTTTCACTGCAGTCCTTTGAAGCATCAGAGAGAAGGTTGTCAATTGTTTTCCCATTTCTCAGCCTTTAGTTTGTGTATTACCCATTCTATTCCTTCAGGGTCTTTTTCAGCATTTGAAGAGATGGCACTTGCCATCAGTCCTTCCAGGTAACTGCTGAGTCTGACTCCTTTTACCATGATTATGGCTTCCTGAGTCAAAACAGTTTTTTCTGGGTCCCAAGGATGTGGTTTGTATGTAAGTCTTTCATCTACTGAAATCATGTTTGTCAATGAAATGTTAGTAGATTTAAGTTCCATTGTTTTCTCTACAGGATCAACTACAGAATATTCTTGCACATATATTTTGGATCTTGCTACACCAGTAATAGACTTCATGATGGAGGACAGGCCACACTCCGTGCTGAGAAGTCTGTGGCTGTGCAGCTTTCCAGAAGCATCTACGTGTCTGTGCAGCACATCAACTCTGACCACATTCGGGCTCATAGGGTTAGGGTATTTCTGCATCGCAGCTGTTGTAACAGTTTCCCACGGGTGGTCAAATACATGCTCAGAAATCCAGATCTTCATAGTGCTGGCAGCCTGCTCTGGTACCCAAATAGGCCACTCAGTATTCTCTGGAAAAACACAAGCATACCGTCTTACCCCAAGTGTGAACCATCCTGGACCTCTTTCCCATATTCCAGTGCGAATATCTTTCCAAAAGATAAGTTGCCCTATCAGTTTTGGTGGCCCCTTAACGAAACTGGACCAAAATTTTTCAGCTGCTGCAGTAGATGAATCTTTACCAATATCCAAAAAGTTTAAAATAAGTAGGGCTTTATGTAATAATTGGTGTGGTAAACTTCTACCCCCGTCTCCCCCTTTTTGTTTAGCTAACGTAGTTTTAAGTGTAGCATGTGTCCTTTCAACCATACCTTGTCCTTGAAGATTGTACAGAATGCTGGTATAATAATGAATATCCCACAAGGCACAGAACTGTTGGAAGCAATGGGATTCAGGTCAGTTTTAATTGCTTTGGGTTTAACTATAATAGCAAAACACTCTAACAAATGACTTTTAACGTGTACAAATTTTTCTCCTGATTGTTCATAGGCCCATATAAAGCCAGAATATGTGTCAATAACAACACAGACAAATCCAAGTTTCCCAAAAGCAGGAATATGTGTTACATCCATTTGCCACACCTCATTACTTGGTAAGCCTCTAGGATTTGTTTCCAGGCTGAAAAATAAGATTATTAAGCAGACCACAAATAGGACAAGACAAAAATGATTACACAAACCTGTTGAATGGAAAGTTGAGGAAATTTTTTGCCTAAACCTTTGGTATATACATGAGTTAAAGTATGAAATTCAGTGGCTAAATAATTTGGTGAGGAAATAGCAATGAGTTGATTAACTTCATTATTATAATTAACCATGTCACCAGGAAGATGTAAGTGAGAACAAATATGAGTTATAAAAATAGGAAAATCGCTATTGTGAATATTAGTGCGTAATTGGCAGAACAGTTGATCAAGTTCAGTATCTGTTTCTATATGATGTTTTTATATGATGAACTGGGAACCATACATATTGGGACAAAGCAGGTTGAGACACTGTTTTCTGAAGTACCTCTCTTAATCTAACAATAAATTCTATATAAGGTTCGTTAGCACTTTGAATGACCTGAACAAAAGAGGGAACAGTTTGGCCAGGAGAAGCGACCTTTTCCTGTGCTTGGAGACAGCATGTTCTTGTTTGGATAATTGTATTATCATCATATTCTAACTGTTGATCAGTACCAAGCCCATCCCCAGAGCCCATGAGTTGATCCGCAGAAATGGGAATTGGAGGATTGCCATGGCCACTAATTCTGCCTCATCTCTCCACCATGGTTTAAATGGAAGGAAAGCCTTCATGACTGTAGTCATATGTAGTGGTCTTTGAACAGTTTATCCCTAAAAGAGTTAAACTTATCATATATTGGGTCTGAGGGCTCTACCGGATATGCTTGAGAGACTAAAGAGGGAGGTGGAGGAAAATCTAGCTTCTTCTTATAATCAGTATTACAACCAAAAGATCTACAGCTTCCTTCCTCCCCTGTAGTTGGTCCCTGAATCGACAGAGCTTCTTCAAATAAACTATCAACCGATTCAGAATTAGAGCTGTTTTGCCTTTTTTACTTATTGCATCCTGCAAGACCTTCTGTTCCGATTTAGATGCTTTTTAAAACAGAAAATTTCCCATACCCTGATGAAACAATCCCGGAGACCAGGCTTCCCTGCTGCTTGTCGCCTCTTCTCCGATCCTCCGAGCACTGAATTAAAATCCCTTTTCCTAGTCTCGAAGGCTCCTTTTCTTCTCAGGTCCCTGTTCAGCGCGCCAGTTGTTGGTCTATCATCCGTTTCTGTCCAGGGTGAACAGGTCCCAAGAACGAGGTACCCGCAGATGAATAAGAAAGTGAGAGGGAAAAGAAATACAAGAGAGACAAACCTCTGGGATCAGGGGGCTCACAGCCTCTTGGACAGCAGCCCCGAAAACCAATCTCAGTCACCTTTTATTGAGAGAGATCCAAGGGTGTAGCTAGTACAAATGGGTGGATACTAAAAGTTTTAGCAAGGATAGTTAAAAGATTACCCTTCTCTACATGTAATCCAACACGCACCTGTAATCCCCGCACTCAAGGGGCTGAGACAGGAGGATTGTAAATTCAAGGCTGATCCAGGCTGTAAAGTGAAGCCTTGTCTTAAGAAACTTTTAACAAATAACAAATTGTTGTGTCCTCAGTGCACTCTGCCTTGGAGCCAGCTGAGTATAGACCAAAACTTCCACAAGCTATAAGCTAAATAAACCTTTCCTTCAATTCTGGGTGTCAGGTATATTGTCTCAGCAAGGAGAGAAAAGACAGCGAATGAAACTCTGTCTCAAAAAAATTTTTGTTTTCATATGAAAGATTACATGCCTGTAATCCCAGGACTCAGGGAGGCTGAATATCGCAACTGTGAGCCCAGCATGGGCAATTTAGTGATTTAGCAAAACACTCTCTTAAAAAAATTAGCCGAACATGGTGGCACACGCCTGTAATCCCACCACTCAGGAGGCTGAGGCAGGTGGACTGCCATAAATTCAAGGCCAGCCTGAACTACATAGCAAAACCTTGTCTCAAAAAGAAAAAAAAAAAGTTTCCAAAGGTCCGGGGATGTTTTCTCTTTCTTTTTTTGTACCAGGAATTTAACTCACGACCTTGCATTTGCCAAGCAGGCACTGTGCTGCTGAGCTATATCCCCAGCCCATTAAACTTTTTTCAACGTTCCTTTTGAATAACGTCTTGCTTAAATCCTGTCTCAGCGAACATCTCTTTTACCATCTTTAACAAGTGTCAAGAATAATTATTGTCTTAGACCGTAGATTGCAAGACCCATGAACGAGCACAGGAAAGAGGCAATCCACAAGCAAGAGGGTGTGGGGAAAACGTGGACAGATGAGGAAGCCACATGGAGGAAAAGTTCTAGCCCTGACCGAATGATCTGCGACAAACCGGAGCCCCCTCCTTCAACGGGATTTCTGACTCCACTGACCGCTTTCGCGCTCAGTGGGGAAGGCGAGGCCATGATTGGCTGAGCCGACTAGTGACGTCATTGAGCTCTTCCACTGCAGCAGCTTCTTTGGTTCGCAGCTATTCAGCAAATGTCTGGGCAGAAGTGAAACAGCGGCGACTTCCCGCACATCGAGCCCTCGCTGTGGACCAGACATAGAGTTTTGAATTGTTCACAGACGCTTTCTCATTTAATCTTCATGATACTTAGCGGTGCGGAATATATGCTTACATTATATTACATATGACAGTGTGACAGAGAATTCCCCAGGAAGGGAGGGAGGGAGAGGAGGTCCAGGTGCATGGAGGAAGGCAGGACCATCATCCCTGGACCCAGCACTCTCCGGCTAGGGAGCCAGCTCACCCCAGAATTCCTTGTCCCCGGACTCCCGTTTATGGTTCTCCAAGGTATTTGTCACCCCTTGACTCCCAGTAAGTTTGAGTTTATTCATTTGTCTATTTCTCCTTCTAGCTATATAAACTCCAGGAGGGTCGAGATGTATGTCTGCTTGAGTAATTTCTTTATCCTTGTTGTCCAGCAGTAGCTGGTACATGCCAGGTGCTCAATAATACCTGTTGAATGGCTCAGTGAGTGGAAGGATGGATGAAGCAGAGGCCCTGGAGAAGTTACACAATGCAGTTTACCTGTTGTTATGCAGCCAGCCAGCGGCAGGACTGAAATTTAAATGGAGGACTGGAACTCCTCTGGGGCTAGTTTGTTTAACTTCTGAACTATAGCTGTCTCTTTCATTCAACAAATGTTTACTGAGAGCCTCGTCCCTGCGGGGCACTGCGTCAGGTTCCAGAGCAAGAACGGTAAATGAAGTCGACAGAGCTCTGGTCCTTGTGGTGCTTGCATCCTTGTCTCTTTCCCAGAGAAGCAACCTTCTTCTTTCTTTCTTTCTTTCTTTCTCTCTCTCTCTCTCTCTCTCTCTCTCTCTCTCTCTCTCTCTCTTTCTTTCTTTCTTTCTTTCTTTCCTGCAGTACTGGATATTGAACCCAGGGCCTTCATACAGCACTAGGTCCTCAGCCCTTCTAGTTTTTATTTTGAGACAGGGTCTTGTTAAGTCATTAAGTTGCCCAGGCTGGGCTTTGAACTCGTTATCCTTCTGCCTCAGCCTCCCAGAATGCTGCGATTACAAGTGTGTGTCACCACATCTGGCTGAGATGCAGCCTTTTAAGAGAAGGGTGCAAGGCCCGTGCACTGACACTCCTTCCCTGTCCGTGGCAGGCATAACTAGTCAATCAAGACTCAGAGCAGCCTAGATGCTGCTCATGATCCTCCCCAGTGTAGTACACAAGGATGACACTGTCCCCTGCGTGGAGTTGGCACAAAATACATCTTATTACTTATCTCGTGTGAATAGGTATTGTTGCATGAATAAAGTCACAGTGTACTGTGCAACCAGCACCTCTGGGACCACAGACAGGAGCCCCGCGGCCAGCATAGGACTTGGGGCTCCCCCTCGTTGTTCCAGACAGGGTCTTCCTCACCCTTTCCCCAGCCACCGCCCTGTCGTGGGGGAATGAAGGACAAGATAGCAAGACGAGCCAAAGGGCAGAACCAACAGCCCTCGAGGTGGCTGGGTTTTGCTGGTCCTGGAAATGTTTAGCCTGGTGAAGGAATGGGCATGGGCTCTGGGATGGGTGGTCATGGGTGCAATCCTCGCTTCTGTATTCATTGGTTTGACTTTGGGGAAGTCACTGTACCATTCTCAGTCAGGGTTTCCTTACCTACACTAAAGGGTTGACATGAGGACCGGGTGAAATAAACCACGTGGAGAAGTCTCAGTGTTTGTTACATCGCAGGCTCTGGGAAGTGCACTGCTCTCAGAAGTGTCTTGCAAGCGTCGGGCACTTGCAGATGGATGCAGGGGTGATTGGGCGAATGTTCCAGCAGGGAATGGAGATATGAAAGCATATCTGGTGGGTTGTCTTTTCCAGACAGACTCAACACTATGCCTGTCCCATGACCTCTCCACAATCCCCCGAGAGTCGAGGTCTGTGACCTCTCCTTTGAAAATGGAAAGACTTTTGTGTATGTGACTGGAGATTGAACTCAGAGCCTTGTCCATGCTAGGGCAAGTGCTGTACCATTGAGCTACAACCCCAACCTTTTTTTTTTTTTTGAGACCGGGTCTTGCTATATAGTTCAGGCTGATCTTCAACTCACTATGTAACCCAGGCTGACCTTGAACTTGTGGTGGTCCTCCTGCCTCAGTCCCCCTCGTGCTGGGATTACAGGCGTGCATCACCACACCCGGCTGAGCACAAAGATTTTTATGATCATGTCAACAAAAAGAGTGTGACAGAAGTGACACTGAGCGGCTCTCTGGGCGGGGATACTTGAAGCCTTCAGCTACCTGTTGGCAGCCGACTGTCCTGAGGTTGCCATGCTGTCAGAAAGCCCAGTTAAAAAAAAAAGAAAGAAAGTCCAGTTTGCCCACACAGGGAGACTACAGAGAGGCAATAGGTGAGGGCAGAGGGTGCCCACCCAATTTCCAGCTGGTCCAACTCCATCCACCCACCTGCCACCAGCAATCCCATGGAACGCCCCACCTCAGACCCTCTAGCCAACCTCTTCCTAGCTCCCAGCTATCTGAAACCTTGAGAGACGATAAAAGGATCATTGCCACTTGAAACTAAGTTTGGTGGGGGTATTCATTTATGTATTTATTTGTCTTTTTGAGACAGGGTCTCACTATGCAGTTCAGGCTGGCCTTGAGCTCACTTTGTAGCCCAGGCTGATCTCAAACCCACAAAGATCTTCCTGCCTCAGCCTCCCGAGTGCTGGGATTATAGGCATGTGCCACTATGTCCTGCTTTGGGGGTATTTGTCTCTAGCAGGTCACTCAAATACCCTGCAGGAGTGGCATCTCACAAGTGTGTGGAGTGTTTGGGAATGCAGAAGAGCAACTAGAGAGAGCCAGATGTTCCACCTAAAGAAAAATGACACTGGTGCACCTAAGAAGGGCACGATGGAAGTGCACTGCTCTCGGAAGTAATCCTTAGGCTATGAGATTCTGGCGACCAAGCAGAGTCCCTGGATTTCCACCGCCCCCACTCCACCCCTTTTCCCTAACCCCTGGCAAGCAGCTTTTCGCCTGAGGAACAACCGGAGGAGCACTGGCCTGGGAGTGAGAGGGCTCTGGCTCAGTGATGCTGAGCCAAGTCAGTTTGACGAGTGCATCTGCAGCTTCCTGGTCTAGAAAGTGGAGATACTGTGGCTGCCCACATTCATTGATCGCTCTGTGTGACCTGGGCGCCAGAGCCTTTAAATGGACCATTGCGCTTTAATCTACATGCACACCCGAGGAGGTATTGAGTAGTGATCTCTCCGTGTTACCAAAGAGGAAACGGCCTGAGAGAGGTTAATTACCTCTCCCAGAGTTATGCATGTTCCGCAATGCAGAGCCAAGATGGAAAGATAGACCGACCCAGCGCTGGGACCCTTAACACCAGTGCTCCAGTGGGGGTGGGCAAAACCCGGAAGATGGACTGCGCAAGCGCAGGAGAGGGGTCTGTACATGGAAGCAGAGACGTTCGTGTTTTCCTGATAGCGCCTCTCTTGGGCGGCCCTGCAGGAAGCACGGTTGTTCCTTTTTCTGGATCCTTCTGTCAGAGCTTCTTAAATGGCTTAACTCATCTTGCACCCTGCACATATAATCCCATGTAAAGCAGTGAACTCGGGGCTCAGGAAATGTATTTGAATGGCATGCAACCCTTTTGTAAGCTGAAGCACTAAGGCGGTTATATCTGCCTATAGAAGCACAGCGAAAGTGATACAGGAAAATAAAACCTCCCAACCTGAATGATATCTCAGACGAGTTTGTGTTCTCTACAATCGAAGAATGGATTTTAGGAACAACGGAGGTTAAGAGCAGAATATATTTACTGAGAGAAAGAAGCTTCTGTCCAAGAGAGGGACAGAAGGGGCCCAAGCAAGTGACCCGCAGACTCTGTCTTTCCCTGGGGACTTATATAAGGAAAAACCACGAGGTGAGGCGGGTCCAAGGTAGGGAGAATGGATAAAGCTGTGGTCCGCCTGTGTTAATTAAATTGGAATCAAATGGGGAAGCAAGTCACGCTAAAAACAGACTCTAATACAAAACAGGGGCATTTCCTGTAAGAAGTTGGGTCAAAGACTCTTCAAGGTGACGCTACCCACTTAGAACATCAATCCCTGAAGTTTACACCTAGGGAGGTATGCGGGTGCATTTGTTTAGTCTTTTTGTCTTGAGATGTGGCCCACAGGTGTCTTGTCTTTCATGTTGGATCCTTCCAGGGCCTGACCCTGTCTGACTTCCTATAATACCTCTTATCTACCTCAGCCGCCTCTAACAAAAGGACCAGGGATGTAGCTCAGTGGCGCAAACGCCAGGTCCTGAGTTCCATCCCTGTTACCAAAAAGCAAAACAAAAAAACAACCAAACAAAAAAACACAGTGAAAAAAACACCTTCACAAACATACTAAAAATTCTCAAGCCGGGCATGGTGGCGCACACCTGTAATCCTAGCACTTGGGAGTCTGAGGCAGGAGGATTGTTGCCAGCCTGGGCTACAAAGTGAGCTCTGGACCAGCCTGAACTGGATGGGGAGACCCTATCTCAAAAAGACAAAAACAAACAAACAAACAAAAAAACCTCAACACTTTAAAAAACATACATTTATTTATTTGTTTATTGAGACAGTGTTATGGTTTGTGTCTGGGTGTTCTCCCAAATCCTCACCCAGTCATGGGGCGGGCCTTTAGCGTTTTGCTTTATTGGGTTTAAGTGCTACACCTGCCCTGCGCCTGATATTTGCATATGTAAGGGAAAGAAGCTTGCTCTTCCAGCCACCCCTCCCTTTTGCGCTTGTTGCTTTGCTGTCTTCCACCACCATGAACAGCTGCCCTCTGCCATGTGCCACTCTGCCTCAGAACCAGCCAAGTATGGACTGAAACCTCTGCAGACTGAGCTAAATAAACCTTTCCTTCTTTAATTTTGGGTGTCAGGGATTTTGTCTCAGCAACAAGAGAAAAGTAACCAAGACAGACAGGGACTTGCTTTGTAGTTCAGGCTGACCTTAAACTCACTAGGTAGGGCTGGGGATATAGCTCTGTGTATTAAGTGCCTGCCTGGCAAACACAAGGTCCTGAGTTCAATCCCCAGTACCGCAAAAAAAAAAAAAAAAAAAAAAAAACTCACCAGGTAGCCCAGGCTTACCTTGAATTTGTAGTGATCCTCCTGCCTCAGCCTCCTGAGTTGAAACAAAGTCTTCTCTTTAAATTTTTATTAGTGTGTGTGAACTACACGTTAACATTCCTTGTGGGAAGTTGGTACATGTACATAACACATCCCAGTTCCTGTTTTCATCCTCTCCCCCGCACCCCTCATCTCTTGATCCCATTTCCCTTTGAGAAAGATCTAGCTCTGTACTTCCTACTCTTCTTTTTTTTTGCTTTTTCTCTTTACTTTGTGTTTCTCATATGAGCTGATACAGGAAAATAAATATCACAACCTGAGTGATATCAGACAAGTTCGTGTTTTCTAAAACCGAAGAATGAATTTTAGGAACAACGGAGGTTAAGAGCAGAATATATTTATTGAGAGAAAGAAAGCTTCTACCCAAGAGATGGACAGAAGGGAGGCCCGAGTGGGTTACCCCCAACTCTGTCTTTTCCAGGGACTTTTATAGGGAAAAACCATGAGGTGAGGCGGGTCCAAGGTAGGGGAAATGGACAGAACTATGGTCCGCCAATAAGATTACAGGTATAATTGTCCAGGTAAGGCTGAGTGGACTGGGATCAAATGGGAAAGCGAGTCACGTAACAAGCGGGCATGCAGAGCGGGGCTTTTCCCGTAAGGGTTAGGTCAGGGGCTTTTCCCATAAGGGTTGGGTCAAAGACTCTTCAAGGTGGTTCATCCCTGGGGAGGTATGTGGATGTATTTCTTTAGTCTTTTGTCTTGAGGTCTGGCCCACAGGTATCTTATCTTTTATGTTGGCTTCATCGAGGGCCCAGCCCTGTCTGATTGCCTATAGTACTTCTATCTACCTCAGCTGCCTGTAACAGAGCCATGCGATATTTTAGCTTGTGTGTCTGATTTGTTTCTTCATACACTTCTAACGCAAGCTTTCCACTCTGGGCTTTAAACCTAACCCAGCGTTTTCTTTCTTGAGAACCTGATCACGAAATAAGAGAAAAAAAACAGAGAAGCCAAGAGGCATTATGGCTCCACCAGACACTCCCCAGCACATTCCCAGGGACCGAGTCTACCTGAGAAGATGTGGCAGTGGGATTATGTGAAGGCAAAAACTCTCTCAGGACGGGAGCCCCTGTGGGAACTTGTGTACTTGAAGTTCTCTTGTGTGTGACCTGGTCCCGGAACTCCGGGGAATTCTGAGGGAGATTTTGACATTAAGAGGCAGCTGCCCGTAGAACTCGGTCCAGCAGCTTCCTGCAGACCGAGGGCCTTCTTACAGAAGCCTGGAGAACCTAAACAGTTCCCCAGAGAGCAAGAAGGGAAATTCTTCCATACACCTGGGGTAGTGGGCTTGTCTTTCCTCTCCCACACAGTGGACAGCAAACTTCCAGAAGCTGACACTGCACCAACATTCCAAGGCTTCCTTGGACTGGCCAGAGCTACACACAGCTCTCTCTTCCCCTTGTGAGCAGCCAACTGAGATTCCTGCAAATCAGAAAGCTAAATTACAGTTGTAGCCAGGAGCATTTGACACTCATGGGAGACACTGAATGGGCCCCATGTGCAAAACGAGCACAGTAGTGAAAAGCAAGGCTGGCCTCAAACTCCTGGCGATCCTCAGCCAGGTGCCCGGCCCCATTGAGATTTGTGAAGAACCAATTTTGGTTCTACTAATTTTGTTATTTTTTATATTCTATGTTTCAGTGGTCTCTGTTCTAATCTTTATTTCCTTCCCTCTGTTAGCTTTGGGTTTAGTTTATTCTTTTTATAGTTCCTTAAATTGCAAAGTTCAGTTCTTGATTTGAGATCGCTGTTTTAAATAGAAGCATTTATAAGCCAAGCATGGTGACGCACACCTGTAATCCCAGCACACAGGAGGCTGAGGCAGGAGGATCGCCCGAGTTCAAGGCCAGCCTGCCTTAAAAAGCAAAGCCCTGTCTTAAAAACCCCATATACATATTTTTTTCTTTCATGTTTATGTAAGCATTTCCTGATTTCTCGTTATGGTTTCTTTGTTCCATTGGTTAATTTCCACAATTTGTGACTTTCTGGCTTTTGTTATGATTTCTAATTTCATTCTGTTATAGTTGGAGTATATATCTATGTGATATACTGTATATATTTTTTAGTGTATGTGCTGCCGAAGTGAGCACATTTTTTTTTAATACTGTGTATCTTTAAACAATGTATTAGAGTAGGGTGTGGTGGAACATGCCTATAATCCCAGCACTTGGGAGGCTGAGGCAGGAGGATCATGAGTTTGAGGCCAGCCTGGGCTACACAGAGTTTAAGGTCAGCCAAGACTACATAATGAGACCCAGCCTCAAAAAATAAAATATATTGGTGTCCTGAATATGTTTTTATTTTATTTTTTCTTATAGTACTTGAGATTGAACCCAGGGTCTTTTTACTTTAAGTTATGACTACAGCACTTTTTTGTATGTTTTATTTTCAGAGAGGGTCTTGCTAAGTTGCTGAGTTTTCCAGGTGAGGGCAAATTTGCCTCAGCTTCCCAGTGCAAATTGTATCTCTTTCAGTTCTAGTTGCTTTATTGTGTTTTTCAAAATTCTCTTATCTCCTTGCTTATCTTATATCTGGGTTTCTCTGCGCATTATTGAAAGTGGAATAGTGAAATTGTACTGTCGCAGCCAGGCATGGTAGTACATGCCTGAAATCTTAGTACTCTGGGAGGCTGAGGCAGGACGATTTCAAATTCAGTCTAGGCAACTTAGAGAGACCGGGGTGTGTGTGGGGGGGGCTGGAGGTGGG
>PVLD010035253.1:0-11946 GCA_004027595.1 Dinomys branickii | reverse complement strand
ATAAATATTTTAAATTTCAAACAAACATGGGTTCTGGGCACACCACTCTCTTTAATCTGCCCCTTTACACTGTGGAGCAGTAAATCTGTGCAGCTCTGAGCCAACAACCAGCATGACCCAGAAACATCACTCCCTCCCCTTGTGCATCACCTGAGTGCTGATTCTCAGTGAGGCTTGGGGAGCCCCCATGCGGTGCGGAAACTGCTGTCCAGGCTGCTTGTAGAGCTCAGCGGCCATAGTTTAGTGTTCATGGGTTCAGGGTGGACTGAACCGCCAGCTTTCTTCAGCAGGAAAGTCCCTTGGCCGAAAAATATATCCCCTACTGGCCTGTGGTAAATGCCTGGAATTCCACCATTAGCAATGCATTCCTTTGGTTGTGCCACCGCATTCTGGGGCCACCATTTTAAAGTGAAAATGTCCCTCCAGGGAATAACATGTGAAGACCCTGACACTTTCACTGAATGAATGTTTCAGATTGCTGCTGAGAGGGGAGGTAAGAGTTGACTGCCTGGCTGGTGGGAGTGCAGCTGTCTGTAGAGGAGACAGGGAGGAAGGCATGAGACGTGGAGGGCTATGGGCACTGGGATGGCCCATTATGATGCTGATGCTTTCATTTTATTTATGTATGTATTTGTTCAGTGCTGGGGATGGCACCCAAGGCTTTGTGCATCATGCTAAGGATGTGCTCTACCATTGAGCTACACTCCCAGCCCAGTTATGATGCTTTTGAAACATAGGCTCAATTTTTGACACTCCTTCCAGTGAGAGGTGGAGTCAATGTCCTTTTCCCTTGAATCTGGGTGATGTTGTGACTGCGGCAGCCAGCACAGGATGACCAAAGAGCCTCAGTGGCAACTCCAAGGCCGGCTGATAAGAGGCCCTGCAGAAGAGGCTCTTGTTCGCCGGAGCCTACTGTTGGGGCCCTGGGTCTCGGCGCAAGGTGCCCCGCTCCTCTAAGCTGGATGTTGGAAAGGCCCTCTTGGTGGACAGGACCGGGCAGGCCTAGCCAGCCAGCCATTCCAGCTAAAAAAGTAAAGCCCCCAGAGCCATCTGTCCACCAGCTGAACACCACTGATACGTGCCCTGTGGAGAAGAATCGTATAGTTAAACCCTGCCCCAGTTTCCGACCTAAGAAACTTCAGAGTGATGAAACAGTGCTTGTTTGAGAGCACCCAGCTTTGGGGTCACTTATTACCTAGAAATAGATGAGTGGGACAGAGCTGGCACCCAGAATGGCACCCAGTGTTACAGATAGCTGATACACATGCATCTGGGAATTGCCCTGGGAGACAGAGGCCCTAGACAGCCTGATCCCTCAGGAAGCAGCTACTCAAGCCCCTGGAAGTCACAGCCTGGCCACGTTTTGGACTCCCATCTTTGGCCTTTCCAGGCCGGCTATCTGCTAGGCTGCCCAACCCACTGCACATCCAGGGTGTAGAGTGGAAGGGGCGCAGTCCTGCTCACTTCCCTTTCCAGAGGAGGAAGCCAAGTTTCAGAGACACCAAGCAACTTGCAGACTACATGAACAGGACCTCGCAAGTGGCCCTCTAGATCTCTAGAAGGATACAGTGAGGTTTGGACAGAAAGAATGAGTGTGGGCTCTGAAACCAGCAAGACCTGAGGTCAAGATGTGGCTTTACTTTGAGGCTTTGCTGGTTCGGCTCAGATGCCTCCGTTTCTTTCTCTTTGAAATGGGCACAAATGCCCCCACACGGGGGATATGTAAGTTACATAAGGGGGGTGGCATATGAGACAGCTCTGGCACACACAGAGGCTTTGTTCACTTCCATGCTGCCTCCCAGGCCATAGGCTTGTCCCCCTTGCCTCGCCCGTAGGACAAACCAGCCAGGGTGGTGCCTCTCAGGCTCCTCTTCCTTGCTTCCAGTGCTTCAGTGCAAAGGCAGAATGAGGGTGACTCTCTGAACAGCCTCCCCTGGGCTCCATGGGCCTCTCCGTGCTCACCCAGACTGGGTTCCTGAAAGCACCCTCAAATGGAGAGCGCCACCAGAGGCAAGCCCCTCTGCACAGTCAACAGCTTATGTTTGGGGTGCAGTGTTTTCCACTTCTTCCCTGGGTAACCAGAGATCCGAGCTGGCACAAGGAACAGGAACTAAAGTAAAGCAAACCCGAGTCCTCCAAGACAACCATGGCCAAGCCTGATGGTGGCCCCTTCAAAATCTGTCCTTCCCATGGCCAAGAGCCACACATCTGTGGCAGGCTGCTCTTGTGTTAGGGATCTAAGGGTTCCGGAACCCTGGTCTCGCCTGTGAGAGAGTGAGGGGGTAGAGGGGCTAGGAGGGGCCTGAGCCCTGGGGAAAGCCCTGTGTCCCTGGCCAGGCCCATAGCTCAGGGGGTCAGCGGCCAGAGGCATTCCTAGCTGGGCCCCACCAAGAGGCCTGTCTTCAGGAAATCTTTTCCCTCACCCATGGGAAAGTTCTGTTAGCCGGTTGTAACTGTTCTGGAAAAAGAGAGAGGGTTCATTAGGGAGGGAAGTGGAGTTGGGAGTTTGGAAAAAGGAGCCGCAGCCTTCGGTAGACAAGAAGGGAACACCTGTCTTCTCTAAGGAGGGGCAGCAGCCTCGAGGCTGAGTTCCATGCCCTGAAGCATTTTCAGCCCTCCCTCGCCTTCCCCACAGCCCTCCCTGCCATTGCTCCTGACCTAGTTTGGGCTCCCTCAGAAGCAGCTTCTGAGAGCCAAATTTGAACATAACTGGTTTATTTGGGAGAAACAGTGTAGTAAGGAAGGGAAGAATGTGAAACGAGGGCTTGTTGCAAGAAGGTCACCCACTGGGGGCCACTAGGGCTCAGTCCTCCAGGCGTCCTGGCCCCTCTGGGGCACTGTGAGGGGACCACACCAGGGCCTCCTACCTCAGGGTGGATATGTGAGCTGAGGAATTAGCTCCTGAAGCCTGTCTATCTCTGGCTGAGGCCTCTCTGCGAACCTGCCCTGCAAACAAGCCACAAGAAAGGCACCAGTTGAGGTCACTCGGATTGCTTAGCTGGCACACACAGGAAGGGGGGCGCATCTGCACTTTCTCTCCCTTCAAACCCATCTCCCAGCCTTCTCTCTCAGCTCTTTACTCACCCATGACAGCTGAGCATGCACTTGGCACAATCTCAAGCTCTCAAGCCCAGCAAAAGTAGCCACAATGCCTCAGATACCCCCTCCAAGCCTCGGGAAGGAACAGAATGGGAAGCATTAACCTGCCTTGGAGGGCGGTGGCACCTGTGTGTGTCAGACAGGACTCTCCTCCTTCTTGCTCCTGCCTTTAGAACAGACACCTAGACCACACACTACCCTTGCTGTCCTTCCCAAACATTCCCGCCCTATCTTGCTCTCCCTCCCAGCCCCTGCTTGCCACAGGCCCCAGGGTGGCCTTGGTGGCCCTCACCTTCTCCTGGCAGGGCCCAGACCTCACACACCACCACCTCCCACCCCCCCAACCCCCGCTCTGCTAAGCCTCCACATTTTGTAGAGTTGAGCTGGGCTGTCATTGCTGTGACCAAGCCTTGACATGGAGCGGTGAGTTTGTTTTTATTTTCCGTTTCCACAGCTCCCTCTCTCCCAAGAGCGGGAGGTGCTGGGGAAGCTGTAATTTGCTAAACAGGCATTAATCTTCACATCAATCCCGAGAGGCAGGTAGAGCCGCTCAGTCAAAACACACAGCGCTGTGATTAGACGAGGCTGGCAGGATAACACAGAGGGATTTGCACCTCCCCAGCCAAGCCCTGGCTTCCCCGGGGCAGGGCTTCCTGACCTTGCCCTTGGCCCTGGGCTGTGGCTCACGGCAAATGTTCTCAGTGCAGAAGGGCAGAAAAGCCAAGCACCCATGGCCTTGCTGCTCCCTGGAAGCCCCAGTCTCTCGGCAGCCCTCCCTTCTTAGAGAAGGGCTAGAAAAGGAAGCATGGCCCAGGAGGAAAGCAGATGTGGGATTGGATTTTGCTGTCACTTTTTTCTATTCAACAAATATTAATGAATCCCTATTATGTCCCTGGCACCTTTAGGTTCTGGGGATATAGTGATAAACATTGGAGTTTTAGGAGAGTCAATTAATAACACTCTTTTCTTCCCCTCCCCGAGCAATTGAGAACGAGACATAGAAATCTGAGAGGTAGAGCTCAAAAATGCCCTTTATTGCAGAAAAGGCTACATGGGTGGATGTGGCTTGAGATCTGTCACCGCAATTGTCTTGCTGACACTCATCACAGAATTGATCTTACCCCCTCAGCTACCGGCAGAACTGGAGACCACAGGGGCCAAGATGTGATTTTTCTGGGTGCACTGGGTTCCCTGCGCCTGATTCTTTGGCCTGACTTATCAATTAGATAAGTCACTGTCTTTGCCTGTGTCCCCACCACCCCTGAGGAGCCTCAGAGATAAGCACGTAACTGTAAGCATGGTATTTGGAAGAGGAACCCAGGAAACACAGGAGGCTGTGCGGAGGTGAGCCAGGGCAGGGAGGTGCGGAGGACCACCTGGGCTCTCTATAGGAAGGGAAAGGGCTCCGAAGTAGGCGGGCCCTCCAGTATCTGGAGACAGACTAGAAGTACTAAATCACTCTCGAGGCTCCATGCCACAACTGTATCTCTTGTTCCCAGGCTATACGTTTCTGACTGAGGCCCGAAACAGATCCTCCCTCAACCTTAGGGGCTCCAGGGATGGGCACCCTTGCACACAAGTATGTACACATGCGAACATACACATGCACACACAGAACACTCTCTTGCACATGTGTAACACATATAGTCTTCAACTTGTGATGGTTCCACTTAAAATTTTTTGACTTTGTGTTGGTGTTAAGTGATCACCATTCAGTAGAAGTAGCACTTCCATTGCTGAATTTGCATCTTCCTCTGGGCAAGCACCATGCCCTGGGATCGCCTCACAATGCCCTCTGAGCCTCTCCTGTTATAGGCAGTAGGGGGAACTGCACCTTGTAGCTCCCAATCAGACCCTCGATGACCAGGGCAACAAGCTACATTCTGCAGGGTGCTGTGCTGCTGAGCTGGGATGAGCTAGGGTGGGTGTGTTAAATGCACTTTCAACTTAGGATGTGTTCCGCTTGTGGTTGGTTTTATCAAGATGTACAGTGAATGTAAGTCAAGGAGCATCTGTACACATGCAATGCACATGTTACCCACACTCACAATACATAGGCAACACACATGTGCAAGCACACCAGCACATGCACACACATACCCTCACACAGACACACACACACACACAGACACACACACGCGTGCGCGCATGCGCGCGCGCACACACACTTACCTTCTTCATCTGGCTGTGGAGGTTGAGTCAGGCAAGTAGGATGTTAATGGGCAGCCCCTGAGATGTGCTCTTTTCAACAGGAATGTCTGTTCAACATGGATGCTGGTGTATCCAGCTAAGTGAAAGTAGAAGAGGCTCTGTGTAGTGGACCCAGCTCTTGTAGGTTTTCTTCTTTGGGGTGGCTGAAAGTGGGGACACCCTCTGTTTTCCAGGCTGGCAGTGAGCAGAGAGGAGAGAGAATCTAGAATGTACTGAGTTGGGCTACCTTGGGGATCAGGACCATCGGCCCAGCATGAGGGGAAGCCAGCCAGGCTGGGCACTGACCAGCTCCCAAGGCAGGGGGAAATCCCCAGGGAAATCTCCCCACCCTTTGAAACAAATTGATACACTGGAGACTGACCTCAAAGGACAGACAAGCACAAAGCTTTTTGCATTCCTTTCATTAGGTCCATCATTAAAAAAACTTTCAAAGGAAATGGAAAGTGAGTTTAGTTTTGTTGGCAGAACTTTGGGGTCAAAGGAGGAAACTGTTCTAAACTAGAAAAGAATCTAAGATCAACCACAAGTACCCCCACTAGGGTTTAGGTGAGGGCTCCTCCTAAGAACTTCCAAACATTGAAACAGGTTGTCAGCTACCTTTCACTGTATAACAAAGCACCTCAAGCCTTACTGGTTTAAAATCAGCACCATCTATTTAGTTCACAGTCTACCATAGGTCACTGGGGCCAGCCCCCCAGGTTTCCTCATGCAAAAGGGGGAAGAGCCAAGATCAACCTTTATAGAGTATCTTCCGGCTCTGTACCTCCCAGCCTGAGGGCTTCCCCTGGCTTCTAGAAGCTTCTGCACTCCCAAGTTGGGTGTAGAACATTGGCCACCATTCCACAGGAGCAATCCTCAGCCAAGGGCTGAAAAGTCTCCAGTTCCTGCACCCTTTAGGGGAATAACTTTTGGTGCAAGACCATCACTGTCTCTCAGAGGTGACTGGCAGAATTGTTGCCCACTGAGGGAATTTGCTCAGCAACATTTCCTTTATTGACTATATCCCTGTATCAGTCCATTTTGTGTTGCTATAACAAAATACCTGAGGCCAGGTACTTTACCAACAGAAGAGGTTTATGGAGACCATGATTTGAGGGTGTCGTCTAAGAAAATAGCACAAGCATTCTGGCAGAGGCACCTCTGGCTGCCTCTCTACATGGTGGCAAAACACAAATGGAAATACCTGTGTGCAGAAGGGGCCAAGTGCACAGAATGCCCTTGCTGGATCACAATCTGCACTTGCAAGAACTACCTTCTTCCAAGAGATCAACATTAACCTCCTCAAAGACAGCACTCCCATGACCTACCTACCTTCCACGGGCCCTACTTCTAAAGGCTCCACCCCCTCAGCACTTAAATGCAAGGACCAAGAGGCCAGCTGTTAATCTTTGGGGGATGAACCATAACCAAATCATAGCACTCCCCAACCTGGCCCACAGCCATGGTCAACCAGGAAGGTCTGCTTTGGCCAGCTTCTGGCTATAATGAAAGGCTAAATGGACCCCAGCTCTCAGCTTCCTGCAGATTAGCCCCAGCTTGTTCCATGATGACTGAAGATTCTAAAAGCAATAAATGGACATGCACCATGGTGTAAGCACCTTGAAGCCTTGACTTCCCTTATATTTGCCACTCACCAAACCAAGTCAATGACCAGGTGCAAGGTCAGCATGGACGGGCACTACCGAAGACCAGGGAAGAATCAGGGGCCGATGTTGCAATCTACCACTACACAGAGATCCACTACAAAGAGCCTCTTCTACTTTTACTTAGCTGGAGACGCAGTGTGGCCAGACAGTCACCCACCCTGGAGTGGATGATCTGTTGGCCCAGACCTACTACAGGAAATGCAGCCCCTGGGTGACACCGTCCACCAGACTGTGGGCTTAGGCAGGACACACCCCTTATTGGCCTTATAACCCAAGTCTCAGGCCAGCTTGTGGGGCCACATTGGATGTGACACAGTGGCCCAGTACATCACCTCTGGCTGCAAGGTGGTTAGCATAAAGGCTTACACCCATCCTGACTCTCCAAAGCCCTCTGTGGCCTGCGGCCCTCATCAGTTGTCCTTGATCCAGTCCAGGGACACCTAGGGCTTGTGTCGACCGATGATTACTTTCACCTCTCTCATTTGAAAAATGGCTCATGTTTAAGGATTCATAAAACTCAGGGAATGCATCACTGAGCCTATAACGGCACGAAAGCCCCATGTAGAGAATGACTTAAAAAGAAGATTCATCAAACTAATTACTTCTTCCCACACCCTCAGCCCCACCCCCGCCCCCTTTCCGCTTGGCTTGCTCGGAAAGATGTACAGCCTCATGGCCTGGGCAGCTTCGAAGTCAGACTCCCTAGCCTGCTGGTGTGGGCGGGACACCGAAGCACCCACACATCCATATTTCTCTGGTTTTCTGGCCTGGCAGGAGATTTTCCTGCTGATTCATCTATTTCAGGGGCTGCGGCAAAGCCGGGGTACCTAGGGGTGGGATGAGGGAGGGAGGGGATGGAAATCCTGAGACACTGGATGGCTCCCTGTTGCCTGTCTCTCTGAGGCAGATGCTACACATCCCTGTTTGATGTCCTATGCCATGTCCCCTGGGCTTGCCTCTGAGTTCACCCACGGCAGTGGTAGACAGCTCCTGGGCTAACACTTGACCCCTCCCAAGCAATCCCAACAAACAAGGGATGAGAACTTGTGGATAAATATTTCAACTTTATATTGGTAGTGGGTTCGACGGCAACCCCAAAATCTATCCACCCCAATCTTGTGAATGTAGCTTTATCTGGTAAAGGAATCTTTGGAGACATAAAAAAGGATCTCAAGATGAGATCACTCTGGATTACTCAAATGGGTCCCAAATGCAATGACGAGTGTCCTGAGAAGGAAAAATGACACACAGAGGAGAAGGCGATCGAAGATGCAGGCAGAGACAGGGGAGACGGCATCTACAAAGCAAGAGATGCCCAGGGTCACCACCAGGCACCAGGAGCTCGGAGACATTCATAGAACGGATTCATACTCAGAGTCTCAGAAGCAATGAACCCTGCTGACCGACAGTTTCAAACTTCCAGCCCGCAGAGCTCTGGGGCAATCGTTTCTGTGTGGGGCACCTGGTCGGTGGTATTTTGTGACAGAAACCCTAGGACGCGAAGAAGACAGTAATTCTCAGTGGGATGATTCTGAAGGGTGTTCAAAACAATCTCTCAGGGGACCCCTGTGGGACAGGACCCCAGGGCACATCCAGCTCATTTTTACATCCTTTAGGGGCTTTTCCCCCTTCCCTGTCTCAAGCCCCTACTGGCCTACTGAGGTTTCTTGGGATCTGTGCGAGAGTGAATTCCTGCACCCAAGTCCCTGTCCACACTGGGGAGAATCCAAACTAAGGGCACAGTGTTCCCCATAGCACTCATTCTGTTATTAACCCATCTGATCATTATTTATAAGGGAAGGTGTGAGATCCTGAATATGGGGCACCCAAAGATATCCCTATCCTAATTCTCAGCACCTATGCACATTACCTTACACCGCAAAAAAAAAAAAAATCAGATTGATTAAGCACAGATCTTGAGATAGGGAGAGCCTCCTGGCTTAGCCAGGGAAACCCCATGTAATCACAAGAGGAAGACAGGAGGAGGAGGAAATCGTGTGACCTCGGCAGCAGTGCGCAGAGCCAGGAATTCCAGCTGCCTGGAGAAGCTAGGAGGAGTAAAGAATGGGTTCTTCCCTGCAGCTCCAGAAAGAGCCAGATGTGCTAGTGTCCTAATTAGAGCCCGACAAGACTCATCTCAGATGTCTGACCTCCAAACCTGGAAGAGAATAAATGTGCATGTTTCAGTCACAAAGTTTGGAGTAATTTGTCTCAGGTGCCTGAGGAACTCAGTGTTGAGATTGGGCACACTCAGGGAGACGTCTCAGTTCAGCCATTTGCTGGCTATGGACCTTGGGCGGGGCACCTGCCCTGTCTCCTTACTTCACAAGCTAGGACAGTAAGAGCCGTACCTTCCTGGTGGTGCTGTTGTGGGACAGAAGGAGGCAGTACCAGCGTGAGCAATCAATGCACAATGGCGACTAGAAGTACCGTAAGCTGGTCGCTGTGCTCCACCTGTTGGAATTTACAGTCAAATAAAATACAGTCAGCCTTTGGTAAGTGAAATACTATGCTAGTATTTAAAGAAATCCTAGAAGCATGATGAAGACAAACCATGAAAAGAGGACTTCCAAGTCACGATCCAAAATGGAACCAAGGTGCTGCTTGGTGTCCTGGGCCACAGCCACAGGGGCTTGGGAACCGCAGCCCTCCACATCCCCTTTGGCGGAAGGACTCAGTAGTAATTGTTGTACCATCTGCCACAGCAGTGGCAACAGAGTGCCACAGCTCTCACATCACCAATTACCTTCCCTTGGGCTTTGCACTGCCCTGGAGCCCCTCAGATGGGCGGCCACACCAGCTGCAGACCCTGGCCCCTTAGAACCCTAAAGGACCTGCCTCAGCCAGGCAGGCTCCGTGTGTGGAGTGTGGAGGCAACATGAAAGGTTCTAGAGGGACCACAGACCAGCTCCTTCCTTCTCTGTTCACTCACCTCCCCCCCTGCCTAGTGGGTTTCCAATCCAATCTGGCCCCACTGCAGAGTTGGAACCTAGAAATTATGCAGTGATGCTTGTCTTTGGCAAATGAAAAGCAGCTGTCATCCTGAGAAGTCTCAGTCTAGAAGTAGGACTAAGACAACTATACCAATGTTTTTTGTTGTTTTTTTGGGGGGGTGGCAGTACAGGGGATTGAACTCAGGACCTTGTGCTTGCCAGGCAAGCACTTATTCCACTGAGCTATATCCCCAGCCCCTGTACCAATGTCTTTTAAAAGAATGTCCCTGGTCAGGGATTTAGCTCAGTGTCAAAGCACCTGCTTGGCAAAAGTGAGGGCAAGTTCAATTCCAGGTACAAAAAATAAATCAATAAAAGGGAGTTCAAAACCACAGGCAGGACCACTTCTGTCTGGAGCCGGAGAAGGACCCATGGAGGAAGTGATATTGGCACTGAGAACTCACTGGGATGGGGAAGGCAACTGTGGGGGGATCACTGGCGCACAGGTAGAGGTGGGAGGGATTCACAGAACCACAGGAAGAAGCAATCCCAGGTGATCTCCCCAAGTCTGATCATGGGGCAACCTGTGAGTGCACCCCCAGTGCTAGCCTTATATGCCCAAAGCCCTGGCCATGTTCCCCCATGGCAGCAAGGACCCCTGGCAAGCCAGTGACCCAGACAGGCATGTGGGAAGGCTATGCACCAGGGCTGAGCACTCAATGAGCTTTCTCCATTTCACCCAAGTTGGCTCTCAGCAGTCAGCCATAGAGGGGCTCAGGAAAGGCTGGAGGACAGAGAGAAGGCCTGGGGGTGTGCCCAGTGCCCGGGCAGTCATCTCCATCACTTCTGCTGGGAGGGACATGTGTGTATGCTTTCTGGAGGGCAACTGGGCCAGGAGGCAAACAGGTGGACCCTGCGACTGTAGAGTCTTCGTACTGGAACACCTGGCACAGGTGAGTTCCTCTCAGTGTTGATTATAATCATCCTAGTGTTGCATTATAATGTGAGCACTTGCAAACGACCTAAATGCACCATAGGAGGTACAGTTAATAAATCATAGCACATTCACGCGACCCAACACTGGGTGCTCATTAACAGATCCATGTAGATCTGTTTTTATTTAGAAAAACGTGAGCCATTTTATGGGGATTAAGAGGCTTCCACATTAGTTCATATGGCATGTCTTAATTTTGTTTATATAAATTTGTCTACAGAGGCCCCTTGATGTAAAATGGAGCTAGCCCCAACAAGCCCATTGTCACTGTATGTTGAAAATGCCATCACTGGGGAATGCGCCTAGTGCACCTGCCCTCCTGCAGAGCCGATCAGCGGCCCAGCACACTGAGGCATTGGTGGTTTCCTTGCAAGGTCACAGGCTACCTGGCACTGTGGTCACTGCCACTGCCCAGTGTCACCAGAATAGATGAGACTGCTAATTGGATTGCATAGCACCAGCCCAGGAAAAGAGTCAAACTCAATGTTCATAGTGTAGTTTCTACTGAAATCATATTGCTTTTGCACCACTGTAAAGTTGAAAACTCCTAAATCCAACCCTCCTAGCCAGAGCTGTCTGTGTATGTAGATATTTGCTTAGGTGAAGTTTGGTTCGTGGGTTAACAGTGGCTATCTCCGGGTAGGCGGGACATCGAGTGACTTCAATTGTCACTACATTGCTTATTTATGTTTTGGGGTTCCTGTTTTATTTCAAATATAGGGCTGGGGTGCAGCTCAGTGGTAGACCCCTTACCTAGTATGCATGAGGCTCTGGGTTTATCCCCAGCACCATTACATAAATAAATAAGCAAATACTATGGTTGATGTATGTGGCTTTTGCAATTTTAACAGGTGAAGGCTTCCTTGCTTGCAGTCCCTTGACTATAATGGTATTTGGCAGAGACTTGAGACTGTGTTCAGCAAGGAGAGGTCCTCTGAGACTGGGCCTGAAAGCGACCTTGATGAAGGCCAGGCCATGAAGAGATACTCAGCAATAGTTGAACTTGGCACCCTTCGCCACTCTGGGTGCGAAAGGAGTTAACATCCAAAATCTTCCCGTGGAA
>PVLD010035252.1:0-11948 GCA_004027595.1 Dinomys branickii | reverse complement strand
TTTCAAAGTAGGTATTAATGATCTTTTGTATTTCTTTTGCATCTGTAGTGACTTCATCCTTTTCATTCTTTATTGCATGAATTTGAGATTTTTCCCTTATTTTTTTGATAAGGTTGGCTAGGGGTTTATCAATTTTATTTACTCTTTCGAAGAACCAACTCTTTGATTCACTAATTTTTTGTAGAGTTTTCTTCATCTCTATTGCATTAATTTCTGTCCTGAGTTTTATAATCTCCTCCCTTCTTTGGGCTCTTGGTTTGGCTTGTTGCTCTTTTTCTAAGAGTTTCAGGTGTATCATTAGGTTATTTATTTGCTGTCTTTCTATTTTCTTTGTATATGATTTCATTGCTATAAATTTCCCTCTGAGGACTGCTTTCATTGCATCCCACAGATTCCGATAGGTTGTACTTGCATTTTCATTTATTTGTAGGTAATTTTTAATTTCTTCTTTAACTTCTTATGTGACCTATTGGTTATTCAGTAGGTTGTTGTCTAATTTCCACGTCTTTATGTCGTTTTTGGATTTCTCTTTGTCATTAATTTCCAATTTTATTCCACTGTGGTCCAATAATATGCATGGGATAATTTGAATTCTTTTGCAATTAGGTAGATATGCTCTATGGGATAGAATATGGTCTATTTTGGAGAAAGACCCGTGTACAGCTGAGAAGAATGTATATTCTGATGCTGTGGGGTGGAACACTCTGCATACATCTACTAAGTCCATTTGTTCACACTTTTGGTTCAGGTCTGTTATTTCTTTGCTGAGTTTCTGTCCGGTTGACCTGTCTCTTTGCATCAGAGGGGTGTTTAGGTCCACTATTACAATAGTATTATTAGTTATTTGCTTTTTTACGTCTGTTAAGATTTGACTTGTAAAGTTAGGTGCTCCATGGTTTGGTGCATAAATGTTTAGGATTATTACCTCTTTCTCTTGCAGCTTTCCCCTAACTGGTATGTAATTGCCCTCTTTATCTCTTTTGATTGTTTTTGGTTTGAAGTTTACATTGTTTGCAAACATAATAGCTACCCCTGCTTTTTTCTGGGGACCTCTTTCATGGAGAATTGTTTTCCAACCTTGAACTTTCAACCTGTGGATTTCTTTTTGAGTAAAATGTGTTTTCTGTATACAGCATATCGTTGGATTCTGTTCCTTAATCCACTCTTCCAATCTTTTCCTTTTGACTTTTGAGTTGAGGCCATTTACATTAATGGTTATGAAGGTTATATGTTGGCTTATTCTAGTCACGTTTTTTACTTGATGTTTTTCTTCTTTTGCTGACTGTTTACTTGCTTGTTCTGTTTAGGGAGTTATTTCTATTGTTGTTCTTGGAATTGTGGTCTCTTTTTTCTCTGTCTAGACTATGTTTTAGTGCTGTTTGCAATGCTGGTTTGGCACTCATGAAGTTCTTCAGTTGTTCTTTGTCTTGGAAATATTTTATTTCTCCATTGAATTTGAGGGATAGTTTTGCAGGATACACCAGTCTGGGTTGGAAATTGTTTTGTCTCAGAATCTGTAATATCTCGCTCCAAGCTCTTCTTGATTTCATGGTTTCCGCTGAGAAGTCTGCTGTGATTCTGATGGGCTTTCCTTCATAGGTGATCTGTTTCATTTCTCTAGCAGCGTTTAATATTGTGTTCTTTTGCTGGATATCTGGGATCTTGACTATTATATGCCTGTGTGTGTTTTTCTTTGGCTTATGGATAATTGGGGTTCTATATGCCTCGAATAACTGAACTTCAGTATCTTTTACCTTGTTTGGGAAATTTTCTGCTATTATTCCAGCAAATATTCTTTTTATATCGTTTGTGTGGTCTCCTGCTGTTTCATACACTCCTATAACTCGAATATTGTTACGTTTTGCCTCATCTTGCAGCTGTTGGATTGACTTTTCTTGTGTCTTTGATGATATCATGAGATTCTTCCTTTCACGCTCATAAGCTGCCATGCTGTCTTCAAGTTCTGAAATTCTATCTTCGGTTTCATTTAAATGGTTTTTCATGCTTTCAGCATTAGTTTTCAAATCCTGGCATTCTCTTTGGAACTGTTTCATTCTTGGTAATTCATTCCTAAATTGCTCTTGTAATGTTTCCATTTGTTTCCTATTTTCTTCTAGTCTTTTATCTATTTCTTCCCTATGTGTATGGAACATTTCTTCCATCATTGCTTTCAGCTCATTTTTTGTCTGAGAGATCATTGCAGGTATGTGGCTTATTTCTGCTTTAAGCTCTTTTATGGCCTGTTGGAATTGTTTCATTTTGGATGCAATCGTTTCATAACTTGCAGGAATGTGGCTTCCTGGTTCCCCTGTATCCTCACATTCAAAACTTGTTCTGGGTGGGGTTGAGTTTTGAGACTGCGTTTTGTTCCTCTGTTTTCCCATTTTTGGGTATCAGATTCAAAATATGGAGCTATAAATTCCCCAGGCAGTTCAGCAGGCAAAGGTCTGCTGCAGTGGCTGTTCCAATGATTCCTTCTCTTTGGGAGAATTTCCCTTAAGCTGTCTGCTGAGATTTCCGCTTCTACTCCTTACCCCAAGACCTGGCTGGGGCGCATAAACAGCTCGCCACCCCAGGGACCTTGCAGGTAGAGGGCCACTCAGATGTTCCTCCCTGGGTGGAGCTCCTCCCCTCCTCACAAATCCCGTTGGGGCGCCCAGCCAGCTCTTTCGACCCGGGGATCCTGCAGTCAGTAAAGCTGCTTGGATGTCCCTCGCTGGGCGGAGCTTCTTCCCGTCTCAAAAAACTGGTCAGGGCGCCCAATCAACTCACCCTGGGATCGTGCAGACAGGAATGCCGCTCAGATGTATCTCCCTGGATCAAGCTACTTCCCGACCCAGAAATCCTGCTGCAGTGTTCTCTCGGCTCTCCCATTCTGTGATCTGTGCCGGCAGGAGATCCTGGTGCTCCCTGGTGCTTTTCCGCCTCCTCGGCTTTCTCACAGAAGCCGCCAACCACAGCTGCCACTGTTCCCACGGTGCCGGCTGCTCAGCAATATACTCTTAACTAATCCATGGGTCATAGAAGACATCAAGGAAGAAAAATACAGTTTGTAGAACTAAACAATAATGCCAGTACAACGTACCAGCACTTATGAGACACAGTGGAAACAGTCCCAAGAGGAAAGTTTATAGCTGTAAATGCCCACATCATAAAATCAGAATGAGCCCAAATAAATCAAATAATTATGCAACTCAGGGTTCTAGAAAAACAAGAACATTCCAAACCCATAGCTACCACCAGAAGGAAAATATAGAGACCGCAGCAGAAATCAATGTTATAGGGGCAAAATATCTAAAGAATTAATGAATTAAACAGTAGATCCTTCACAAACAAACATACACAAAAATAAACAAACACTTAGGCAATCCAAGAAAAGATCAAAATCAATGCAACTATATATGAAAAAGGTGAAATTACAATGGGCATTACCCCCCCAAAAAATTATTAACATCTACTTCACAAATGTTTACGCCAGTATATTGGAGAAAATGGAAGAAGTGGGTAGATACCTAGATATATACAAACTACCAAAATTGAATCAGGTAGATTTTAAAAACTTGAAAAATCCATTAAACTATAGCAATATTTTTTAAAGGAGGACAGGTTTATTTCAGCTCATGGCTTGTAGAGCTTTCAGTCTGTAGTTGGCCAGTTCCAAGGCAGGGCAACATGGCACAAGGGCATTGCTGAGGAGAAACTATCCAACACACGGTAGGCCAAAGGCCACCAAGCATTAGCAGCAGCAGCCTAAAGCAATTGAATTAAACAAAACTTAAAAATTAACATTAAAGCAGCAATAAATAACCCACCAAGAACAGACAAAGTCCACATGGGTCTACTTCTGAATTCACAAAAACTTCAAGGAAGTTCTAACACCAATATTCCTCAAGATTTTTCATGACACTGAAAGGTAAGGAATACTCACGATGTCATTCCTGGAAGGTACCATTATCCTGATTCCAAAACCAGACAAGCATTCAACTGAAGAGGTGAACTATAGACCTATTTCTTTACTGACTAGAGATACAAAATCCCTCCATAAGACACTGGCAAACTGAATGCAGTGAATCATCAAGCAGAGATTGTACATCACAAACAGGTGGGCTTCATCCCAACAATATAAGGATGGTACAACATATACATGTTGATCAATAAATCTAAACTACCTCATAAACAGAATCAAGGACAAAAATCACATGAGCCTCTCAGTACACACATGAAAAGCTATTAGCAATGTACATCAGCCTTGTATGATTAAAAACACAGAAGAAACTACCTGCTGTGACAGTTAGCTCATTGTGTCTACCTGAGTAAGTAACACCCAAGTATGCTGGATCAGTGATCTGGCATTGGAAGACCCATTTGAGGGAGCAACATCACCACACTGATATAAAGGGAAGGTGAAGAAGGAAGGCTGACCTCTGTTCTTTGGAGGAGCTTCAGTCTCCACCTTCACCTTGGACCTCATCTCCCGGCTTCTGGTGCAGATTCTTCAGCCTCCAGCACAGACCTCCAGCCTTCTGGCATCAATCCTTCAGCCTTCCAATGCAGACCCTTCGGTCTCATGATATGGATTTCCACAGACATTACCCTGAGCTCCAGGTCACTGACAGCATACAGGCAACCCTTCTGCACTCTTCCACCCCTCACACTGTGGCAGACATTGTCTCCCAATCTTGTAAGTTCTTATATATTTGTAAATCTTTTGTTACACCTATTTCTCTAGAGAGCACTGCTAGGTACAGGTTTTCACGCAGGAGTGGTGCTAGAGAAACAAAACTGTAAAGATGAAATTCTTTAATGGCTTTAGAGGTACTTGCAGTCACCTCTCTAATTGGATGAGTTCTCAGGACACCTTGGTCTCTCCTTCTAACACTAGGGGGCATGCTGATAGTTCTTGGAGTGAACTGTTTAATAAGCAATATAGATCCATTTGATTATCCTAATATATCACTTGTGAGATTCAAAGAATTTAATGACTCTGTACATGAAAGTTTTGAATATTTTGCAGGCTGGTTAGTTTTAGAATCTCTAGACAAATCAGTGAAGGAATCAATGAGCTCAAAATAACTGTGAGGACAAATCAATAAAGGAGAATCAGCAGCTGAAAGATTCAAATTCTATCACCAGACATGATGTAGACCACCCTAGGTGAGCTACACACCCAACAATGGGCTTTCTGTGTTAAAGTTGGGAGTGTCTCTTAGCCCTACTGCCTTGCCTGATGAGCCAGCAGTTGGTGTGCAGAAACAGAATTCCCTGTGCCACTGGTCACGGTGGAAGTTTCACTGACCCATGATAATGTGAAGTCTCAGAAAGCAAGATCACAGCTCAGCTGAGGACTCTGATTCTCACACAAAATTCTGCAGAAGCAAATATTTACCAAGGGAAAAATGAATTTCCCATTGCCAATGGCTCCTTCACACACAAATGCTTCATCTCTTACTGGACCCTGCTCACTTCAGTGCCTTCAACTCCACCGCTCCCTGCATCTCTCCACACAACCCCTGAAAGCCATATGTTCAATAAACAGTGATAAGTTTGGAGAGTCTTGATCTTAGCTGAATAAGAGCACTGACCCTCTGGACCCCTTTGAACTTTCAATTATTGCCTCTTTTACCTTTCATCGTTCTCTCACCCAGGTGATTAGGGGCCTACTCAGTCTCCAATAACTGACACCCCAGAATTGGAATCTCTCTGGCCTGGATGAGTAAAGGAGACCACCTTGAGTGGACACTGAGGCCTGAAGCACTGAATGACTGTGTGGGATGGTTATGAAGACAAGCGACAAAGGAACAAACGTTAGTGCTTCTGCCAAAGAGACGCCCATGTAGAGTTAAAGATGGAGCAGAACTTGTTGGCAGAGGAGCAACAAGATGTACAATGGCTCTGCATTTTATTAAAGCAGTCTGGCGCCAACCAGCAATTTGTCCAAAATGTTACAGGAAGTGATCAGATTAATCCTTGGCCCCTCAAGCAAGTACCTTAGACTTTGAAAAGTGGGAACGTGTGGGAGAGAGTCTTAAAAGAGCCCATAACAGGGAGGAAACAGTCTCTCCTGAGATGTTCGCCATGTGGAATCTTGTTTAGTATGTTGTCGGCCCAGTAGGAGAAGCACCGCGGGCAGTTGCAGACCCCATGTTGAGAAAACAAATGTAATGAGTAAGGGAGTCCCCCTTTCTGGGGCAGAAAAAGTAAAGCCTACTCTACTGCCTCGCTTTTCTCAGGAAGAGTGCACACAAGACTTCACACAAAGCAAAGGGGGTTTTCCCTGGCCACCAGCACGGTCACAGGCATTTGGGGAAAATTGGCTTGGACTGAACAGCTTGAATACAGGACATCCAATGTGACTCTACCCAGATACTTACAGATACTTAAAGGAAGCCACTGCCCAGGGTGTTTTTGACTTCCCTGCCTGCCTTCTGGTCAGCACCCAACCAAATCCAAATGATAAGAGTCGCCCTTTATGTGTTCATGGGGCTTTTGAATTTGAATTTTTAAAGGATTTTAGATAAAGTGTTCTTAGTAATGGTGCCCAGAGTCTGTTTATGGCAGAGCTCTTGGAGAACATCCCAGATTCATACTGTTTGACCCTTCAGTCAAACGTCTAGCAAAGGCATGCCTGTGCCCCACTCAATTTCTTCGCTTCAGTGTACAATTTTTAAAAATCTCATTGTAAAATAGACCTGATAGAAAAGAACAAGCCATCGTGCTTTCTGGAAGGGGGCATATGCATGCCTTGAGGAACAGATTCAGTACCTTGATGAAGTATATCAACAATTAGCTGATTTGATGAAATGGGCTTGGGCTATGATCCCCAAGGATGGTGTTCCTGCCCAATCTTTTTACACATTTTCTAAGGCCCTAATGAGTCTTCACCCAGTTCGTGGCAAAATTACAAGAGGCTGTGTGCAGACAAGCTTCGCACACCCAAGCTGTAGCTATCTTAGTCCTATGATAATGACAAACAAGACTGTACAAAGTTCCCAAACCCAGTAAAGGCAGCTAATCGTGTAAGGCCAGATACCTGATCTTGCTGAGATACAGGCACTGAACCATGTAGAATTCACCTGAAGCTCAGGGTAAGGCATGTTTTGCTAAAGGGATGATGCGCAATAAGGGTAGCGCTAAATGTTTCAGTTCTCATAAAATGGGACATGTGTACTCAAACTGAGTCCCCTGCTCAGCCTGAAGAGCCAGGGCTGAGACTGCAGCAGCTGAAGAGGGTAACGCCTTTGGCCAGGGTAACTCAGGTCCCTGGCTGCCTGGGAGAAAGCCAATGGGCTAAACGATGCTGATCTACATAGCTTAACGATGGGATGTCTCATAGGAAATGGGCTTTTGGCCTTGGCAAGCGTCCCTAAAACATAGGGGAAATGAAGAGTGCCAGTCAGACATTGCCCCACTTTATCCATTTCAGACCCATCAGCAATTTCAACAGCCACAGACGAGGCTCTCAGGAGAGACATTATTTCCCTCCCTAGGGGAACAGCACAAAGCATAGGGTTAGATCTTCCTGCTGGACAAAGAGCAGCCCCCATGGGATGAGAAAAACCCACTCCTGTCCCTACGGGAATCAGGGCCCCTCCAGAAAGAACAGTGAGGCTTATTTTGAGTACAGCTGCCTTAAACTTACTGGGAGTGACTATTCTCCCAGGCCTCATTGATCATGACTGCTGTGATGAAATCCAGGTTTTGGTCTCTAAGTATTTGGGTGCTTGAACAAGGTGATTGTACTGCACAACTGTTTCTGTTGCCCTTAGGTAAAGCTTTCCTTGTTAAATGTAGACAGGAAATGCTCATATGTTTTACAAAAACTCAGTGGACAATATTTTGAGGGTCTTATAGGCAAAAGTGTAGACGTCTCTGTAATTGTACTAGGTTGGAGTCCAGACACATGGACAGTAGACTCGCTCCGGCCTCCTTGATGGGACCGTGTCTGCACAGTGTGGCTCACAAAGGGCCTCTCCTCCAACTTATGAAAGACCTGATCAAGTTTTTATGCTCTGGATTAAATCAAAGGGGAATATCCTGAGACTGCCACAAAAGCACTGAACAGCCTGCTTCCGTTTCCAGGACCTTATCTTTGTGAAGCAAAGGGACTTCTGCAAAAACATTCTATTTGCTCATTTTAAACAATCTATTTGGCTTTTCAGAGTTATTTATATTTCATTGATTTTTCTGAGTTCATTATATATTTGTGATATTATATCTTTGTCAGATCAACAGGTCACAAACACTTGCTCGCATCTTGCACACTGTCTCTTCGCTTTGATAATTATACCAGAATATTTATTTTAAATTGATGTAATCCTTCATTTTTGTTTTTGTTGCCTGAGAATTCACACTAGTACCCAAGGGATCCTGACCCAGATCAAAGTCACAGAATGCTTCCTCCATTCACTTTTACTATATTTACAGTTTCTTCTTTTATAGTTACATTTTTAATCCAACTTGGCTTGATTTGGGGGTATGGCGTGATGTATTAGTCCACTTTAGTTTTTACATTTTGAAATCCAGTTACTTGGAAACACTGAATGAAGAACATGTCCTTGCCTATGTATGTGTTTTTACAACTTGTCAAAATGAGGAGGGCTAACATGGTTCTACTATTGTATTATATCACTTAATGCTAAGGAATAATTGATGACGGCTTATTTGATCAATATTGTATGTCTGTATGTATTATCCTGAACACACACTTCGAAGATATCAATATGCAAAGCAGCAACTACTGGTGGTTTTTTGTTGTTGTTGTTGTTGTTTGCCTGTTTTGTTTTCTGTCTTTGGATGTTTGGTTTTTGTGTTTTTCTGTTGTTGAGAGGATTAATGGTCTGACCAATCTTGCATGTCTGTATGTGGGTTCATATATTTACACTTTGAAGATATCAATGGATAAAGCAATAACCACTGTTGAGACCATGTCACCTTGTCTATAGATCAGTTGTGATTGTACTATTTTTATGCTAATTGGTGTCTGTTTGTTAATATGTTTTTGTACTTTCATTTTTTTAATAAAAAATAAAAAAATTAAAAAATGACATAACTATAAATGTGTGCATGAAGTTTCTCTTCTCCATTCAGTTCCATTAGATGATATGTCTGTTTCTATGCCAATACCAAACCCTTCTCATTACTATTTGTTAGTGTGTTTAGAAGTTGGGAAATGAAAATCAGCACAACATTGTGACATTATCTTAACTGAGAATATCCATAGTAAAAGAACAAAAAATTATGAATGTTGACAAAGAAAAGGTAACTATGGGAACGCAAGTTACTAGAACCTTTATTGAAAACAATGTGACATTTCCTTGGAAAAATTAAAGTAGAAAAAGCCCCACTACAGCATATTTGTCAGGGAAAATGAAACCAGCACATTCGTGAGTATCTGGACTTCCATGTTTATTTCAACACCAGTCACAGTGGCCAGGATGTGAGGTCCACCAAGAGGCCTCTCCCTGAACAAGCCGGTCAAGACCACGTGGTAGACACACCCAGCGCGATTCCATCCAGTCATGTGCCGAGCACATTCTGTCATTTGCAGCAACATGGAGGGAACTGCAGATCCTAACAGAAGACATGAACCAAGCATGGGAAAGGACACAAATGGAATCTTGAAAAGCTGAACCCATGAAACTGATGCATATATTAGAGGTGGCACGGGGACAGGGAGGGGAGACAGAGGTGAGGAGGAGGAGAGGTTGCTCAACAGGTGCACATTGACACATTCAACTAGGTCACAGAACCAAGGGGAGCAAAGTGGTCACTGTAATACCCTTAGCACTGCAGAGTTCACACCCGTGGGGCTTTCATTGCCTTGCCCCACATAGGGTGAAAATGCCCCTTCCCTACAAGGGAGTGGAATTCAATTAATTGAACACAGTCCCCTTAGATGTCACCCCAGGCTATAAGAACTCGGGAAGTTCCCAATAAATACCTTAAAACCTATAACAAACAGGGCCACTCTGAGTCAGTATCACTTGAGTTCTCTCATCAGCCTGCAGTCACTCTGAAGAGCATAATTTCTTCTAATAAATCCCCAACATTCTTACCATTTCACTGAGTCCTGCTCAACTCTTGTTCAGGATGCAAAGAACCTGGATATCGAGGAGGTCGGACACCACTGGTGTGGAACACTTTTCACAGTGAAGAAAGCATTTCCAGGGAAAGGGTGTGGTAGCATAAAATATTTCATAAAGCTGCCATATAGCTGGTTCCTAGCAAGAAAATAAAGAACTCACCAGCTAAACAGCTTTGCAATTTTCAGAGAACAGATGTGCTTTTGCTTCAACTGTAGTGTATCACGTGAAGTTAACCGCAAGGTTTGAGCAGACTCCCCTGTCGGTGGCATCAGCCTGGCCCTGTGCACAGTCGTCCCTAGGGAGCCAGTGGGGCAGCACGGTGCTCTCTCAGACTCCACTCCAGCCCCTAGTGAGATGACATTATTCCTTCTGTGTATCTCATCACCTCATGCAGCAAAGAGGACTCTAAAGACAAATCGAAGGAGGAAATTCCCCTCAGAGTACTCGTCTCCACGCTCAGGGCCCTGAATGAATGATCTCCCCTCATGGACTCAAGGTCTCAGAGGACCCGAGCCTCAGGAGCACCTGCTCATCTCTCTCTCCTGTTGGATTCTGATCACTCCCACCCCACTCCCCATGAAACCCCAGCCTAAGAAGGGAACCTGCTTCACTGGAGCCAGACCCAGCTTTCCACCGCTGGCCAGTCCTTGAATCTTTTCCTTCTGCATCTCAAGGTGAGTGAGTGGAGATTGGTTGTTCCTGAGAGGGTGTGGACCATCTCAGCTCTCAGGAACTTGAGTAATATTTCCCAAACACGGATACCCTTTAGCTGGAAAGGAATAGATCCATGACCATTTGTGAATAAGCTCAGTGAATCAACGTTCTCTGTGCTAGAAGAGGATCGACTACATACCTGACCCTCCAAGGGCAGTGGTGTTGCAAATGTTTGAAACCACTTCCAATCTGTCTATGTTCTCAATTAAAGGTACAGCAGAATGTGCTAAGGGTGCCACAAACACCCTGAAAAGCCTGCTTCTCTTTCCAGCATTCGGTGTTTGTGAAGCAGCAATTTTCAGTGACAGAAAAACCAGAACAACGACTGGGGAGTAGATTGGACATGAGAAAACTCCTTAGCTGTCACTTTCACTCATCAACCCTGATGAGAGCATCTATTGGCAAAAAGCAAGCTCACAGCTCCCACTGATTCTGCATTATGGTGAGTTGTATAATTATGCACTATAAAGTACATGGAAATAATAATAGATATAAGGAGAACAAGAAACATCTGTGCTTCAATCACCCTAAAACTGTCCCTCTACCCCAAAGTCCATCAAAAAATAGTCTTGCAGGAAACTGGTGCCTGAAGACAAAATGCTTGGGAAGCACACAAGTGGACCAAGCCTATGACAATACTGCAAATCACACTGCGGATTGTAGAATGGTTACTGCCAGTCAGAGAGGGAGACTGCTTTGCAGGTCTGAACAGAGTCTTGTCAGACAAAAGGTATTGGTGGGACCACAAAAATATGAATGCAGACAACACCACCCCACTGTGAGATTGAAAATGTTTAACATAGAAGAGGAAGTCATGTGCACTTTAACATAATAAAAAAGAAGGCAGAAGCAGGTGGTTATCCAGAATAACTATTTAATGGCCTCTTCACACCTGAGGATTTTGCAGCAGTGTGTAACCACTAGACCTCTCTCAGGCTCTGCCCTGTCCATCTGAGCCCCACACCCCTCCCCTATGTGGACTCAGAGGGAACAGGAGACAGTGCCCTAAATGCAATGGAGCACATGGCCCATTTATTTTTTTTTAATTGCCCCCTCAACTTGGCTTACATAAACACACCCAGACAGATGACGGACAGACAGACATGCACAGAGAGAGGACTACGGCTGCTTACAAAACACTTTGATCAA
>PVLD010035251.1:0-11950 GCA_004027595.1 Dinomys branickii | reverse complement strand
AAGTGTGCCGTTATTCTGGCTTTGCCCTTATTGGCATTTTTCTTTAATATATTGCAGTATTCTCCTGAATTTTTTATGATACTTTTGGAGAGGTTCATTTATGGTGGTGCCTATTTGGAGTTCTATATATACATGCTTGCCAGGCAGGCACTTATTCCACTGAGCTGTATCCCCAGCCTTTATTTGGAATTCTAAATGCATCCATTACTGAGTGTTTTATCTCATTCTCCAGGTTTGGGAAGTTATCTACAATAATTTCACTGAACAGATTTTTACATGCCATTAGTCTGTATTTCTTCACTATCTTCAAAGTATATTTGCTTTGAATTTGGTCTTTCATTGTTAAACAAGAGCTCTTGAATAATTTCCTTGTTGTTTCTTATTGTTTTCTTTATTATTGTCAGTGTATTCCACCTTCTCTTCAAGTCCTGATAGTTCTTCATCTTTCCTACTGTGAAGACTTTTAGTTGAGTTTCATATTTGACTGATTGAAGTTTTTATTTTCAGGATTTCTGCTTGATTCTTTCCTACAACCTCTATCTCTTTACTGAAGTGGTCTTTATATCTTGTGTTGTCTTTCTTAATTAGTTCAGCTGCTTATTTTTTTCTTTTTTTGATCTCATTGATCATTTTAACTCTCAGTCTGAATTCTTTTGGTTTTTTTAGACAAGGTCTCACTATGTATTTCAGGCTGACTTTGAACTCACCATGTAGCTCAGGCTGGCCTCAAACTTGGAGTGATCCTCCTGTCTCAGCCTCCTGATTGCTGGGATGACACTTTAGAACTTTTTAGCTGGATTTTTGCTTACTTCAGTATTTCTGAGATCAGCTTGTGGGGAGTTAGGAACATTTGGAACCATTTTATTACCTTGCTTTCTTATAGTTGCTGTGTTTTTGTTTTGCTGTTTGCAAATCAGTTGGAGTGGATATTTCTACCACCATTCTATGGGAGTATTTTAAGTCTCTGGGTTTTTTTGGGGGCTATGGGTATGTCTCATGTGAAGGTACCCAGTCTGTTCCATATGCTATGGTCAGTCCCTAGCACTGCTTTGAGAGGAAAGAGTAACTGCCAATAACATGAACAATCAAAGTGCAAACCATATACGCACATGAACAAAAAATGCAGCAAGTGTTTAAATTTAAAAAATTATTACAGTAGAAGACACATTGCCATTAATCTCCCTCAAAACACTCCCTCTTACTTTGAACATACCTTCTGATATTAGTGTCTTTACAAGGTGTGGTTAAAAACATTACATGCTGCTGAGTGCCATCCAACAGAAAGGCAGGCTCAATAAAACATTTTAGTGTATTTTTAGCCACCTTATTCACCAAATCTGGCACCAAGCAACTTGTCATTCTTCTCCAACACCAAAATGACCATGAAAGGTAAAGATTTAGAACCAGTTTAGGACATTGAGGCAGCTACTATAGTGTAACTAAAGACACTCATGAAAGAGGACTTCCAGAACTGCATTAGAAAGTGGTAGGAGTGATGGTGTATGGTGGAAATGAGGATTTTTTTGAGGGTGATTGGTGGCAGTTGTCTTTTATTGCAATACATTTTTTATTTTAACATGTTTACAGTGGGGCTGTAATTCATATATCAGGCTGTTGGGTGGCTCTAATTTGAATTTGATTGTTCTTGCCAGCTTGAACCACTGGTGGTACATATATGACTATCCCATTGGGAGGCTTGTACCACTTCTTAGAGGGATTTTTCTTAGCAATGCAAAGAAAGGCACTTATTTAGCAGACCAGATGTCATTATATTATAGTTCCTTAAAGAAAATATTAAAGTGGTATAAATATTGTAATACAACTGATGTGTTGTATAGTAGTTGTACATGCATATTATATGCACTGGCAATGGGGTACCTTTCCTTTTTTTTTTTTAGGTACTGGGAATCAAACTCGACCTTGTGCTTGCTCGGCAGGCGCTTGTTCCACTGAGCTGTATCCCCAGCCCAATGGGGTACTTAGAAGATTAGCATGTTAAAATTTAGAGAATTAATTATTGATAAACTATTCACAAATAGAAATACATTTCTTTTAATGAAATGTTCAATTATTATAATAATTTTAAAAATTGTAGCTGGGCGTGGTGGCACACACCTGTAATCCTAGCACTCGGGGGGCTGAGGCAGGAGGATCGTTGCGATTTTGAGGCCAGCCTGGGCTACAAAGTGAGTTCAAGGCCAGTCTGAACTGCACAGCGAGACCCTGTCTCAACAATACCCCCCAAAATAAATAAATAAATGAAATAAAAAAATAAAAATTGTTATGAATAGTGGGGTTTTTTGGTATTTTTTTGAGGGGGATACTGGGAATCAAACTTAGGACCTGTGCTTGCCAGGCAGGCACTTGTGCCATTGAGCTATATCCCTGCCCCATGAATAGTGTTAATATTTATATTTGGGCAGTAATTATTCAATTTCAAGTAACTAGATTTGTTCCATTTAGAGACTTACTATTTTATTAGTAAGAAGACTTATAAAAATGATCAGATCCATTTGTACCACCAGTGGGACTTGCCCAATGGGATAGTCGTGCATGTACACTGGAGGTTCAAGCTGGTGGGAATGCGTTAAACACACTTTATTTTTAAAACAGGGTCTCGCTATGTAGTTCAGGCTGGTCTTGAACTCATTAACTTAGGCTGGCCTCAAACTAGCAGTGATTTTCCTGCCTCAGCCGCTTCCTTAGTACTCTTTTTTTTTTTTTTTTTTGCGGAACTGGGGATCGAACTCAGGACCCTGTGCTTGCTAGGCAGGCACTTATTCCACTGAGCTATATCCCCAGCCCCTTAAGCTGCTTCCTTAGTGCTGGGATTACAGGTACATACCACCATGCCCACTTTTTTTTTTGACATACTGTTTTTCAATCACTTCTAATATATCAGTGCGTGCATGCACGCATAGATGCTCACATGCACCAAACCTAGCCAAACCAAGCAAAAACTGAAGAGGAAATGAAGAGGAAAAAAAAAAAGAAAAAAACCCAAAGCCTATACTACTACTACTACACTTCCTTGTGGAAGTATTATAATGGGGATCATTATTTTGTGCCGTTCTTTAGGATCAAGATCAGTACCCCAGAATGACTTGTCACCACTGCCTTTTAGTCTGCCATTATCAGGAGTCTCTCTGTTGTTCCTCAGGAAGACAGTGGGACACTTGTGCCACTGCTCTTCCTCATTGCCATCCCAGCGACCTTTTTGTGTTGCCAGCAAATGCCCTCTTAGCTATGCCCCAATTCATTCTTTCTTTGGCTTGTGCTTATCATGGTGCCCAGTTGGAGGAGACAACAGGTAGTATCACCTTAGCCACCTCTTTCTGGCCCTCCTGTTTCCAGCTAATTTCTGTGGGGTAACTCAGCTCAGTTTCTCTCTGGTTAATTGTTTCAGTGGCACCCAGGGCTGAGAATATGTCAGTCTCAGCTGGAATGCCTTGCAACCTCTTTCTCTGACCCTGGTGCTCGCTTGTCCTAGCGTTTCTGCAGCCCTCTTAGTCTTTCTAGCTTGCAGTTCGGGGGTGTCCTGATCCAGGGAGACTCCAGCCCCTTCCCAGCAAATACTGTAATCTCTGAGCGCTGAGTCTTGGCAAAATGATCATAATGTCCAAGTTTATGGTGATAGGCTAGGCCCTAAGTGGCAGATGTCCTGACAATTTCTTCCATGGGTGGGTTATACAAATCCGAGACTTGCCCAATGGGATAGTCATGCAAGTTTGCATACTCTGCAAACTTTTTTTAATGTTAAGGAAAAAAAAGTTTTTTATTTTTGGTATTGGAAAGTTTCAATCCTCTTGGAAAGGTAAAACTACTTAATATTTTGGTTTCTTCTTGATATTGGGATTTCAACCTACGATATTCACAATGAACTACATTTCTATCCCTTCTTATTTATTTATTTATTTATTTATTTATTTATTTATTTTGAGACACCAGGTTGGGCAAGAACTTGTGATCCTCCTGTGTTAGCTTCCAGTAATGGGATTACAGGCAAGCACCACCATGCCTGTGTTTTGATTTCTAAGGTTTTCTAAGTAGAATCTCCATACAAATGAGAGACAATAATAACTAAAATGCTTACTGATAATATGGCAAGATATATATTGCTATTGATTGTGAAAGAAAGATGGATTAAATCCAAATGCAGGTACAGTTTTCGCCTTTTATCCCCTTGGATTTTTAGGGTTTTTTTTAATAGTCTAGTACTAGGTAGGTTTAGTTATTCTTAAAATTTAGGTTAAAAGTAGTATTTAGTGATACATTTTAAATAGTTTAATGCAAGGTAAAACATACCAGATACAGCATACCTATTTAAACATACCAGGTACAGTACATTAAAAGATAATAAAATCTTGGAAATATTGAGTAAATAATGCCAGCATTTTTCTTATTTAGTTCTTTTTTTTGTCTTTTTGAGACAGGGTCTTGCTGTGTAGTTCAGACTGGCCTTGAGCTCACTTTATAGCCCAGGCTGGTCTTGAACTCGCAACAATCCTCCTGCCTCAGCCTCCCAAGTGCTGGGATTATAGGCATGCACCACCATGCCTGGCTAGCATTTTTCTTAAATGATATTTTGATCTTAGGTAAGTATACAAGTTAGGTATGTTACTGTTATATTAAGTCCTTGGTGAAATAAAATTGAACCCTTTTAATTTTTACTTTGACTATACATATCTCAATGTTGAAAGGATTTTAGTTTATTAAGTTTTTATATTTAAATTTTTGTTTGATAGTGAAAGCAAGTTGAATACATTGGTGCAGAAGCTTCATGACTTCCTGGCACATTCATCAGAAGAGTCTGAAGAAACAAATTCTCCTCCACGATTTGTGATGAGCCAAAGCACAGGTAAATTGAAAAAGAATCTGTTGTTTTTTCTGTCATTTTTTTGTTTAGTTTTGGGAGGAAGCAGCTATTGAAGGGTTTTAATACTTGGAAAATGAAATTAGTACTTTTCCTGGAAACTCCTGTTGTACATCTTTGCTAATATCTAAGATATTTTAATTTTAATAAGTAAAAATGTAAGTTTGTAGGAACTTAGAGAAGGAAGCATTTAATATGGTTTTTTAAAATTTTTTTAATTTTTTAAATTATTTTTTATTAATACAGTTTTGTGTACAATGGAAGTATCTGATAGGAGGTGGTGAATAATGAAGGTTAATCATAAGGAATAGATAGGATTAGAGGTGGCAGTAGTATAGAAATATTTATTGTAGTAGTTACTTGTATACTAAGAAGTAAATTTTTATGTTTGATAATATTTCCAAGTAGATTTAGTAATTAAATAAAAAACACTTAAACCTTCCTTTCTCTTTTTTGTTTAAAAAACATCCTATTATCATGTGAGTATCATTTTCAAGTAGCTGCATATATAAAGCTTAATATAAGATATACAGGAAAAAAAGTAAGATAAATCATAGTGAAAAGTTCAACCATATAATTAGAATTTCAAAAGGAGAAAAGCGAATGAGTCAGAATTCAAATTTGAAGAGATACTAGCTAAGCATTTTCCAGAATAATGAAAGACATTAAGTCACAGGCTCAAGAATTTCTGTGAATCCCAAGCAGGGGAAATAAAAAGACAACTCCAGCTAATCTTGTCATAATCAAACACCTAAGAGCAAAGGGTAAGAGAAAATCTTGGGAATAGCCATGGGGAAAAAGGATATTCCTTCCAAAGGAACAATAGTAATACTGATGACTTTTAAAACACAGAGATGTTGCAAAATATATGACAATGAAATGTTTTCTTTAAAGTAAGAAATGAAAACAATTGCAAATTTAGAATTCTATACTCAGTGAAAACATCTTTTAAAAATGAAGGATGGAGCTGGGTGTGGTGGCTCATGCCTGTAATCCCAGCACTTGGGAGGCTGAGGCAGGAGCATCCCTGTGAGTTTGAGGCCAGCCTGAACTACATAGTGAGACCCTGTCTGAAAATCACAAAACAAACAACAAGAAACAAGAATGATGGAATAAAGACAGACAATCAAAAAGGGAGAACTTGTTGTCAGCTGATCTACAGTGTAGTAGAAGAAATTAAAGATTTTCTGACATGAGAAATAAAGCTGTTTGAAATATAAATACCAAAAGTTAGAAAATAAGAAATAACAATGGGAAGGGTGACTAGATGGGTAAGACTAAGCCCAGAATTTAGCTTAAGATTATGTATTTCATATAGTTGAGATGTCTCTGTATTCTTAAAATCTTAAACAATTTTCTCGTGTGTTATTAACTTGAAACTTTTGAAATTTACAGGTCTATTACTTTGTTGATTGGCCCTTAGTGTTGATTGTCTGTATATTTAGGATCAGATTCAGGATATATATTTTTGGCAGGAATACTACATAAAGTAGTATTGTATTCTCAGTGAGTGTATCATATCACAAAGTATGGGATATTGTGTGATACGATTTGTTATTTTATTGGTGGTGTTACTTATGTTATTTTCTTATAGTTGCTCATTAGATTGATATAAACAATTCACTTATTCCTTTGTAACTTGATAATAAATAACTGGATGAAGAGCAAGTTGAAATTACTTAGGTATTTTTTCATCAGTAGTTTAATGGATTTTGTGTTGCAAATGATCATTAAACTGGCATAAAATAAAATTAAAACAACCCCAATTTATTATCTCATAGATCAGAAGTCTGGTATATTTTGCTAGGCTTATTTCAGGGTATCACAAGATAAAAGCTAAGGTGTCAGTAAGACTGTTCCTTTCTGGAGATTCTGTGGAAAAATACATTCCCAAACTTATTCAAGTTGTTGGAGTAATGAAATTCTTCATGAGAGATTATATGTCTGATATGTCATTTTTCATTTGCTGTTGATGATGGTCCTTTCTCTCAGCTCTTTTCAACTGTCTAAATTTCTTTTTGACATTGTCCTCTCCTCAAAGCCAGAAAGAGCAAACACATTGAGTCTTCCTCTTACTTTGCGTCTCCCCAAGTTACCCTTTTCCTTACTACTTGTTACCTTCAGGAATAAAAACTGGAGAAAATTTCTGCTTATAAGGACTCATATGGTCAGCCTCCCACAATCTCATTAACTGTGCCAATTTGCATGACATAGTCATGGAAATGATAGTCTAGTCAAAGGTTCTGAGAGTTTGGATGTGGAATCTTGTTGGCCATTACTAAAATTTTGGAATTATATCAAAATATCCATTCCTGAATTGGGCTGAATGAATACTACCTTTATTAGTTGAAATACAGGAATAAGGGGTAGGGTTGTTTTCTATATTCATATGTTTATATTAGTGTATACTAATACTCTTTTTCCATTAATATTTCCTTTTTACTTAAAGACAGTGTCTCATTATGTAGTTTAGGGTGGCTTTGAAGTCATTTTGTAGCCCAGGCTGGCCTTGAAATTGTAGTGAGCCTCTTGCCTCAGTCTTACAAGTGCTGGGATAACAGGTGTGCACCACTATGCCTGCCTCCGTGAATATTTTCTTACTGTCATCATGTTGATGGTCAAATTGTGTACCAGTTTTGCCACATCTGAATGGTCCTCATTTACATTTTGCAAGTCTTCATCATTCCTTGAACACTTACTTTCTGCTTCCATAGGGTGTTCAAGGCTTACTTTCCATTTTTCCTTCCCCAGCCCTATAATCAGTTATTTCTCCCAGTAGTTTCTGTTTCATTTGGTAGTTGAATATGATCTTTGAGAAACCATCTTCAGAATGCATGATATGTTTATTGCCACCAGGATGTCCTTGGCTTCTAGGCTCTTTCACAGGCAAAGCTAATTTGTATGTGTTACATTTTCATGAGTTGATACTGATAACTTCAAATTTGATACCATAGACTTCATTCTATCTGCCCCCTCTCTTCCTTGTTCTTTTGGCATACTGGAAATTTAACATAAGTATCACTGAGCTATATCCCCATATCCCCAATCCTTATTTTAAATTTTATTTTCATATGACCTTCTAAATTGCCAGGCTGGCCTCGAAGCCACAGTTTTGCCTCAGCTTCTCAAGTAACTGAAATTACAGGTCCATATGACCATCATGCCCAGCTTTGTTTTTGTATTTTTAACTTCTTTCTCCCATAGAAAGAACCCTGACACCTATTGTCAGTTTATGTTTTCATTTGTGTAGTCCTCATTGTACCTGTACCACTCGTCCCTTGCTATATTGCGGTTCTCTTATTGTGGCTTCACTGTATCACGGTATTTTTTTCTTAAATCTAATTTTGTATTGCCGAGTTTTTGCTATATTGTTGGATTTTGCGGTACTGTATATAGGTATTTGTATAATATTTATGATTTTAATTATTTTTGCCTAAAGAATTTAAAACAAGATAAAACTTTAAAAATGTGAATTCAAACATTAAAGGAATATTAAATCGAAATAAAATACAGTATGTATTTCATCAGTGGATGAATATCATACTGTACACAATAGAAATGCCACTACCACTTGGCATAAGTTTGCTATAGTGAGATTGTACACGACACACTATTGGCTGATGGAATGGAAGTCAACCAACCACAGCTGTGTTCTGTATACTGGACGCTCATTGGCTCAGTGACTATAGCTTTGGTCTGTTTGCTCTCCTGCATTGTGCCCATACCTTCAGCATCCCTCCTTGCGTTTAAGAGCATATGAAGTGTTTATAAGAGTGTGGGTAAGGTTACTGAGAGAGTGGAAAAGGTTTATAGGAGCGTGGGAAGGGTTTATAAAGCCTCAAAATATATGTAAATAATAAAATAAATATAACGCTGCTATTTTGTAGATTTTCACCTATCTTGGGATTCTCTGGAATGTAACTCCCGTGATAGGTGAGGGATTACAGTTATAGTTTCAGAATTGCTAACCATACCAATACAGAAAAGAAACCTAACAAGACTTCAGTATTTGTTTAAGATTCTTTTAACATTGTTAGAATCCTGAGTTCACTAGTTAGTTGAGTTTTGCATCTAGTTGTATTATAGAAACTGCTGTTGGACAAACAAGTATAGTTTAGAAATACCAAGAGCTACATGAACTCTGGGCAACATACCTAAGGAACTAGCCATAGACAAACAGGAGAAAAATTGGAGAGTCAGCATAGCAAAGAAGGAAATGCCAGTAGGTGAATTCTCCTTTAGTTAGCCTTTTTGACTCAAATGAGGGTCCATTTAATTCTATTTGTGACATTAAGGTGTGGACAGGAGCCTGCAGTCTTGGTGCAGTACCAAGGAATATATTAGGAGAACCATAGCTAGCAGCTATAAAGTGACTGGGGAGGTCTGAATTAGAACAACTGATGAGAGTCACAAATTCTGTAAAGAAGAAATCCCCCAAACGCCAGAATCCTATACCCATTCATACATTTGACTGAACTCCCTAAGTCCATCCTAGTTTCCAAGCAGTCCAGTTAGGGCTGAAAAAGTAGAAGAAAGCTTTCTGTTGTCTCCTGCAGAGTAGACAGTTTGCTTGATTTCAGGTATGTTAACTATCTATTATTAAACAACTGCTTGGAGGAACACAACCCATTTATGTATCTTTATGGAATCTTTCACAATGTCCTGTATCCAATAGATAAAGAAATGAAGGAGGGAGTATCAATAGAGACAAACTAATGTGCACATTAACAGAAAAGAATATTAAAGCAGCTATAAAAACCATGCTGAAATATAAAAAGAGAAATATACTTCTGATGAATGGAAAGATAGTTCCAGAAAGGAATAAAAACTGAAGAAAACAAATTTGAAATTCTGCATCTCCATTTGTTTTTACAGTACTGAGCATTGAATGTAGAGCCATTTGAATGTGCCCATTTTTGTCTGGTTGAAAAGAAAACATTAAAAAATGTATGGAATAGGGAGTGGTGGTGCATATCCATAACCCCAACACTTGGTAGGCTGAGGCAGAAGGATCATGACTTAGAGACCAGCCTGGGCTACCTAGTGAGTTCAGGGCCAGCCTGGACTACATAGTGAGACCTTGTCCCACCCTGTCCCCCAAAATAAAGAACAACTTGCTCATCAAATCTTTTCCCCAAGAAACAACTGTCAACCAAACATAGTGAAAGAATAGATGTTGCCCTAGGAGTGTGGGTTAGTGGTAGACTGTTTGGGTGGCTTGAGTGAGGCCCAATGTTCAATCTCCAGTACAGTACTAGAAAAAAGAGAAAAATAATTTTTTCGTGGTTAACCATATAGTCTTAACTATTTTAGGTGGCTTTTTTTTTTTGAACTACTGGAGATTGAATCTAGGGCCTTCACACTGAGCTATGTCCTCAAGCAGTTTTTAATATTTTCGAGACAGGGTCTTGCTAAGTTGCCCAGGCTGAGTTTGAACTTGTGATCCTGTTCCCTCAGTCTCCCACAGTGCTGAGATTACAGGTGTGTGCCACCATTCCTGTTTTGCATGTTTATTTTTCTTAAACTGCTGAGCTGTTTTCTAGAGTGGCTGTACATTTTTATATCCCACAGCAATGTATGAGTGATCCACTTACTGTATCTTTGCCAAAATTTAGTTTTAACACTACTTAAAATTTTTTAGCCATTCTATCACAGTCATCTCACGTTATATCGCGGTTCACTTATTGCGGCTTCACTGTATCGCAGGTTTTTAAAAAAAAAAAATATCTAATTCAGTATTGCGTAGTTTTCGCTATATTGCGGGATTTTGCGGTACTGTATATAGGTACTTACATAATATTTATGATTTTAATTATTGCCTTAAAAATTTAAAACTATATAAAATGTTAATGCAAACAGATTAAAAAGAATATTAAATTGAAATAAAATACAGTATGTATTTCATCAGTGGATGAATACCATACTGTGCACAATAGGAATGCAGTAGCCACTACCACTTGTGCAAGTTTGCCATAGTGAGATTGTACACGGCACACTATTGGCTGATGGAAGGCGACCAACCACAGCACTGTGTTCTGTATCCTGGGCGCTGATTGGCTCAGTGACTGTAGCATGAGTCTGTTTGCTCTCCTGCACTGTGCCCATAACTTCAGCATCTCTCCGTGTCCACTTCACATCGATGTCTGATCTCTGCGTGTAGTGTTGCTCTACGGTATTGTGTGTTTGTGAAATTTTTGTAAAGGTTTGAATTTATTTCAAGCCCTATGATGCCACCAAAGCGTTCTACTCCTTCTGAGGCTTCTGACAGTGAACCCAAGCACCACAGGAAGATGCTTACCACCAAAGAAAAGGTGGAATTTCTCGACATGTTAAAGGAAGGCAAAAGCTATGTGGCTCTAGGCTGCCATTATGGGATCAACGAATCTACTGTTCACTGCATAAAGAAAGACGAGAAGAATATTAGGTTTACAGCAGCAATGACTTTTAACAAGACTGCAAAGAAGGTGGTCACTTCCCACAGTAAGGCCATTGTGAGGATGGAGTCTGCATTGGCCCTGTGGATAAGTGACTACAGGAAGAAGAATATCTCGCTGGGTACTAACACCATCCGGACAAAGGGCAAGTAACTTTATGATAGTTTTGTGGAAAGCACAGATGTTCACGATGGTGATAAGGGCGAAGAACTAGAAGTAGGACCATTGAGTGCTTCTCCCACCAGACCACCCCCATTTGTCAAGTCACACTAAATTTTTCAAGGACTGCTTTGACAAATTTCAGAGACGCTTTGGACTCGAGCATTCCTCTGCATGGCGTAGCTGCCTCTGAGGATAAAGCCGGAGCCAAGGAGAACGTGAACATGTTCAAATCCATCATTGAAGAAGAGGGCTATAGGCTTGACCAAATTTTTAACATAGATGAGATGGGCTTATTTTGAAAACGGATGCTGTCTCACACTTTTATTATTAAAGATGAAGACAGAGCCCCTCTTTTAAGGCCCAAAAAGATCGAGTACAGTACTTCACTGGTGAGTACCCATGTAGAATTTTACATGTTGTTAAGTTTATGTAGGTTTGAGAGTGTTGAAAGTGTTTAAGAGCATATGAAGTGTTTATAAGT
>PVLD010035250.1:0-11949 GCA_004027595.1 Dinomys branickii | reverse complement strand
TGGCAGGCTATATAGTGACAAGGCATTACACAGCTGCATCTAGTGGCAGGCTGAATAGTGACAAGGCATTACACACCTGCATCTGGTGGTGGCTGTATAGTGACAAGTCATTACACAGCTGCATCTAGGGTGGCTGTATAGTGACATCATTACACAGCTGCGTCTAGTGGTGGGCTATATAGTGACAAGGCATTACACACCTGCATCTGGTGGTGGCTGTATAGTGACAAGTCATTACACAGCTGCATCTAGGGTGGCTGTATAGTGACATCATTACACAGCTGCATCTAGTGGCAGGCTGTATAGTGACAAGTGATCACACAGGTGCATCTGGTGGAAGGCTTAAATCAGAATCTGGCCCTTGTTTTAGTCTGTACAAGGCCCACTCATTACTTTATTTGCCATATTGCTCCATGACTTTTTCTCATGCTATGCACTTAGCCACAGTTTTGGTAATTCCAAAAGCCAACCAGAGCCAAAATTAATAATAAGCAAAGACCACTAGAGCACTTTGTTAAACAAGGAGAAAGACCCAATGATGAGATAACAGAAGACTCCAAGAACATAAAGAAAGGTGCGTTTAAAATAAAATACCTGGAGTCCTACTTAAATTATGGATTCATTGAAACAGGCAATTCACATCTTGCAAGCCCATTTTGTATAATATATGGCAACCAGTTATCCAAAAAAGCTATGAAATCTTCAAAAATGCTTCACCACATGAAGAGAAAGTATCCTTCATTAAAATGCAAGCCTTTGGAACTTAAACAAACAAACAAAAAACTGAACATGAAGAACAGAAGCAAGTTTTGAAGGGCACCATGTCATCAAATGTTTCTTCAATGAGAGAATCAATTTTGGTGGCTAAGCATGTTGCTATGAGCCCATCTACCACTAGCACAGAGTCCATCCTGCTTCCTGCAGAGGACATTTTTCATGAACTTCTAGGGGAAGCTGAAGTCCAAGTCATGGCACATGTTCCCCTCTTGGTTAGAACCATTACTAAACAAATGGGTGACAAAGCAGAATACATTGAAACATCTGTGTTAGAGGAGATTAATTAGCCACCGTGGTACACAGTACACGTTGACAAGCCTAGCAGTGTTGACAGCAAAGCACCATTGCTTGGTTCTGTGGCCTCTGGCTTGGGAGCATGTGCATGGGATGTGTTGCCTGAACTTTTGTTGCCAACCAAAACCAACACCACAGTTCAAGCCTTTAAATTATCACATATAAGTTAAACTGAAAGCTTCATTTTGTGTTGTAGATGCAGGAGCAAAACAGCTGCTATAACTGGAAAGCCTTCTCGCTCCTCTACACAGGTTGTAGGAGTCGCCTCTGAACATGAATGTAGGTGCAGCTTCACCCATGAAGAACTGCCAGTTACCAAAAAATGTTATCCGAACTTAGCAGCATTTTGCAAGATGTGATTAAAAATATCAACTCCACTCAAGTGCATACCTTTAATTCATACCTGGTTGCCTAGATCTGTGCAGTGATGGACAGAGAATATGCACAGCTTCTCTTAACATACAGAAATGAGACTGCTCTATAAAGGTAGATCACTGGTCAGATTTTTTGAATTCTGGATGCCACACTAGACATATCTTTTGGTTAAATAGCCATCACTCAGAATGAGTCACAAAACTTTCTTTTTCATGTGACATATACAACCTACTCAGTGAACTCAATCTGTCACTTCAAGGAAAATGACAACTGTGTTCAATTCAACAGATAAAGTGACTGTATTCAAAGCTAAACTGGAATTCTGGAAGCAATGAGTGAAAAATGTGATTTTTTACATGTTTCAAATATTTTCAGAGACTGGAAAAGAGACTCCCAGCTGCTGCATGATCACCTGAGTTAGTTTTCAAAAGAGTTTAAGGACTACTTCCCAAGCACAAAAGAATGGATCTGTGACTCTTTCATGAATAATGCAATGCCTTGCGACATTCTCCATGCTGCAAGAGTACAAACTGCCTTAAAATTTTATCTGAGACAACATCAGACCTCCAGATATTCTGAATTAAAGTCAAAGCAAGATGTCCTGAGACTGTCACAAAATCAAGAAAAGCCTCCTTTCATTTGCATTTCCATTTGGAACTTGAGTTTTGTGAAGCAAAGTTTTCTGCAGTGACTGTAACCAAAATGGAATTATGGAGGAGACTGGACTTACCAGCACTTTGGGTTCCAGTCTCTCCCACCCCCACAAACTGTCTAACCATGGGAAAATAGGCTCAGGGCTCTCACTAATTCTGCATTGCACTGAGTTGTACAATTATTTAATGGATTATAATGCAGTAATGATTGTTATATATTATATCTCCCAAAGCCTCACACAGTCACAGGTAGGGCTTTTCAGAAGGGGCTGGATCTAGAGTGTGTGATGCTGGGATTGATTTATTATGCAATGTTAGGTTTCAGGGTGCTGGTATTAAGGCTGTGAAAAGGAAAAGAAAAATAGCATGCGGTTTTTCAATAGATGGTGTTTGGAGGACCCTTGAGAATGTTGTATATTGCAGGAAACCCGCTACCCTCCCAGCACTTAGAGCAGAAATTGAAAATGCATGTGTAGTAGCCCAAAGTTACTATGGAGCATTTCATTTTTTAAAATTATTTTATATATTTTTAAAATTTTTTCCAAGGAGCATTTCATGACACTAATAAATGTCTGGGAGCCAATGGTCACCACACTGAGCTCCACTTGTCCTTTTAGAGAGCAAAGTAACTTGTTTGAATCTCATGATGTCTCAATAAACTTAGTACTAAAATATTTATACAAGTTTTGCTTTCCCTGAAGTGTTTATACATTTTTGGCAAGCTCTGTATAGAATAATATAGTATAAAATATAAAAGAAAAACATACCTATAAAAAATAGTATTACAAGGTTATATGTCCTTGGAATGAGGCATTTTCTCCCGTTTTAACAATTGAAAATCATTTAGAAAGATATGCTTATTAAGACTTTTTCAGTCCTATCTAAATATCTATGTGTATGTGTATACTTACGTATATTCACTGAGTATTCTAAGAAATATAAAATCTCAGAATAGAATACATCTAAAATAGCAAATATGTAATATCTCAATTAATTCACAAAAGAACTGTGGAATAGGCATGATAGTTTGTATTATACCAATAAGTCTTAGATAAATTTTCTCATTTTCCCAAAGCAGAGAACCAAGTTTTGATTGGCTTCAGTATATTACACCATTTCCCACATAATAATTATAGCGGCTATCACATAATTATATAGGATTACAAAACTATATTTCTTTATATTAAGATAAATCATGCATAAACAGATTAGGCTGTGATCCTAAGTGGGTTTTTACACTGAAATTAAATATATATGTATAATTTATTTAAATTTCCATGTAGTTCTGTGTGCAAGGTTCTCAAATTAGACATATTAACTACATTAAGAACACACTGACTGCCTGAATGAAAACTGGATTACAGAATTAGTCAAATGAGCCATTTTCTATTTGCTTGTAGGACATCTTTCTATCTTAAACATCACACATATTCTGGACATGTATGTTCTGATATTCTGAATTTATAATGCAAGTCAATTATCTGAAAGGATATTATCAAATAATCTGAGTGTGAGAGTAATGAATACAGCCTCAGATATTTTTAAAATGTTTTCTTTCTTAAATTATTTGGTGATTCGGTTAATATTATTCTCAAAATCTATTATTGTAGATGACTTGTGGTATTGCATCATGATAAAAGAAATTAAAACTAAACTGCAAGAACAAAACTAAACCAATCTAGGGTTCCCATTCCTTCACTAGCTGCCATGTTTAGGCACAGCACCTGTCTCCTGGCAGCTGCTCTAAACTGAGGAGGACGTCGCTGAGTTGAGTGTCGCATAGACAGGCACAACCCTCCACCACGGCTTAGCATGTGTCCACAAAGGCTTGGCAGAAGCAATTAAGGAGGGGGAGAGAGGAGTAATGTTTACATCATTGTCAGTGAACAGCTAACTTAAAAGAGTTTATCATCCCTCAGTCTTGTATCCCTTAGAGGTACAGAATCTAAGCTACACAAATGCTTTAGGAAGACGGTAGGGTGGGAGTAGATGGAAGGGAGGAGGAAATACAATGGAAGGTAGAATACACTCTGAGGTCTCTTAAAATTAACAAGAGGAGGCTGGTGCAATAGTAAACACTGAGAAATTGTACAAAGAAGCATTTGAATGTATAGTATAGACTCCCTTTTACCTAAACATTCTTTAAAGTTTCCTCCAGTGGTTCCTGAGAATCACCAAGAGTAACTCCCTAAGAGTGCAATGTACACCAGTGTGGGGAGTTATAGTTACGCCTGCTGCCATAACAAATAAATAAAGGTCAGACTTAGGGATTCTTTGGCTTTAGGACTGAAAAGGTCAGTTCGCGATGCCGGGCAGCCAGCCTGGACTCTTAGGAGGGGCAGCTGAGGAGCTGAAATCAACTTCCACTCTCATCAGGTTGCTGGCTACATTCAGTGCCATGCATTTGTTGAACTGAGACCTATATCTCTTGTGGCTCTTGGAGAGCAGCTACTGTTAGTTAGCACAGGCCCCCTGCATTCCTTGACTCGGGGGGCACACCTCCATCTTCAAAGGTACCAACAGTGAGCTGGATTCTCCTGACACTTTGAATCTCTCACCTTCCCTCTGCTTCATCTGTTCTATGTTCTTTTCTCTGAATGATTCTTCTGGTTCCAAATTCTGCTCTTACAATCTCTGGCAATTAAACTGACCCCACCTGAATACTTCAGAGTAGTTTCTCTATTTTAAAAGGTTAACAGATTGATAACAATAATGCCATCCTTAAAAAATCCCTTCAAAGCAGTACAATGATGTTTGACTGTCAACAGGAACAGGAACATTAAGGCAACATCTGAATTCTGCCTATTTCAGAGTGTGTGCATCAGGTTCAGAGACAGCAATTATGAGTGATGGACACCACTTGAAGGGAGATTTGCCTGGAGGAATGGCTCTAATACCCTGGGTATAATTAATGAACACTCACACAACATAGCATTTAATCTCTTATTATTTTCAATACACATCCAATTAGAAAATGAAAGTCTAATTTATAGTTTTACAATCTGTAAAACATAAAAATTTCTCTAAATGAAGCATTTTGAACCATTATTTGATTGCTTGAGTGGATAAGTTCAGGCTCATAAGTCTTTTGTTAGAAATTTCAGTTAACAATGCTTTTATTTGTCGTGATGTTTTGTTTTTAAACAGGTCATGGATCTCAAGAAGCTATTTGCACATGAGAAAGAAGATAGTCTTTGATTGCAATTAGAGATGTCTGTTTGTGAGAAGCAATTATCAGTGTAAGTTCCAAATTGCAATTACATTATTGCTAAGTACTTACTAGAGAAACATTATTTTAACTGTAATTCTGGAAATGAACCCCCTAAGAAACATTGTGAAAACATGAACTGCATTATTATTGTTAAATATATAATGCAATAACAAGATCACAAAGCCATTGGACCTACATTTATTTTGTACAACTGCTAAAAGCAAGCTGTTGAAATCTCCTTACTATCTGAGTTCAGGTGCGTTAAGTGACTCATCTTAAGAGTTATTACCAAAAAGGGAAAACTAATTTTTGAAAGATCAGTTAAATAAAGATATTCAGTTAAACTTTTTAAAATATTTCTTTTGTCAAAATTCTTGCCACAAGTTTACTTATTGTGGAATCAAAGGGTTTTTGGAAGGATGGAGATGATCAATTTTTGAAGCAATATTGAATTCTCCTTCACGCTTCTCTTGTTAAGCTCTAAGGAAGCACAGTGGCTGTGAGGAGAACGCATGCGGTCATTGGTTCTGCCAGAGCACAACAGGGATGTGCCTCATGGTTGCATGTATGTTGCTGATAAACAGAAATAATTGAGGACACAGGACTCTGACATCAGACCCCTTGTATTTCCGTAAGTTTTCTCACTGCTTGAGTAGTTTGAGGAAAATCAAACAGCCTTTCTGTGCCTCAGCTTCCACCCTTAAAATGGGGCTAATAATAGGACATCTCCTACAGTTGCTGTGAGTTTAAGATAATATAAGAAAATATAACTTCTGTAAGTACTAAGTATTTACTATAAATAAATATCAATAAGTTCTAGCTATTAGTCTTAAAAAGATGTTTAACATTGCAATTCACATTGTGACAGCGGCCTCCACTCTTCAGGTTTAAGGCCTTCAGAATACAGACGTGAACAGCGCTGCCCTAGTAGAAGGGTCCTGTGTGCAGCATAGCAGACGACAGCCAACACAGAGGAAGAGCTGGCAGAGACCACAGTGGCCGGACCTGGGCTCCCGGCTGGCCTGCTTGTGTACTGACACTGTCCGTGTCTCACCGCATGCCAGCCCTCGCCTTTGCCATTCCCCTTTCCATGAAAACATTAATGAGCATCTATTTCCAGCTCTGCGAGATGAGGCTATCATGATGAACAGGAAAAGTCCTACCCTCAGGAAAGCCGAGGTTTTATGAACACACAATGGCTGCCTTAAGCCACCCTCACAATTTTGAATTTAACAAGAAACCCACTTTCCTCTTGGAAGTAATGAAAATTGGCGAAAATGTTGAGATTACATCATGAAAGGTAGAAACTGGGAAGTTATCAACGCTTTTCACAGGATCATGGGTCACAGTTTTCCAAAACTGTTTTACTACAGTGTCACTCACATTTTTATTAAAACCAAAAGAGTCTAAAAAGAACTATGGAGAAGAGACAGTGTCCCCAGGACCAACACTACCTTTAACTGATTAAAATAACTTCGTGCATCCACGTAACCCAAAGACTCTCCATCGCTTTCAACGTTCCTCACCTTACATTGACCACTGTCTCAGCACAGCTTGCACCAACTTCCACTCTGTTCAGTGTAGATTCAGGGAAGAATAGAAGAGTCCTTTAAGAATACGGGGTAAGTTTAGGGGAAAAGTCTCTTAAAGTTGGTCATGCCCTCTTATACAGTCTATAGACTGAGGAACTTAAGAGTTTCAGGCTTGGGAGAAAAAGTAATGTTTACTGCAGTCATTTTCTTTGAATCATTGCATAATTTTTTTTCAAGAAAATATGAGAAGTTAGTTGCAAAGCCAGAACTGACACCTAAATTTCAATCCTGTTTCAGCTTCCTTCCACATCAACATGTGTTCTAATTGGATGGGAGAGCCATTTGGTGTTGTGGGGGACAGACTCTAAACTAGAGATTTAATCCATGACTAATGAGGCATTAAATGTCCACAGCTGAAAACAAATAGCATGAAAAATATTTGGAAACTGAATGTATCATCACTTAGCACTGCTTTAATCAGGCTGCATAATCACCTTTGTTTACGTTTTCCCTCATGTGTGCCTCCTTGTTAAAGATTTGTGCTCACTGACTCATTCATATGGACAAATTACATACATTAATGAAAGTATCATCTTGACTTTGGGGTTGATGTAGCTAAAATTTATTGGAAAACAATAAAAAATTATTTAAGTGTTGCTAAATTATAAGTGGTACTATGTCATTTCCAGCAAAAGCTCCAAAGAAACAATTTATATTACAGAATTATAAACATAAAGATCACAAATAAAATAAGGTGACACCTGAATAGACCAGGTTTTCCTGGATAGACTTGTTTTGAAACCCAAACATTGGGTTCCTCTGTGTGCTTCTTATTTCTTTGTCACTCTAACCCTCTTTGCTATTCTTGCCACATTTCTGATTCTGTTGGCACAGAAATAGGGTCAGCCTGAGCAAGTTTGTTCTCAATAAATGTAGCTGGTTTTTCTTTGACCATTGGATGTACACTTACAATTCTTTACTAGTCATACACAACAACTTGGAATCTCTCTCTGGGATGGATCACACAGCACCACAGCTAGATCCTCCAAGGATATGCTACAGTCTTCAAGACAGTGCAGACTACATGTGGATTTCATTACATTCATCATTTCAAAGTAAGCAACAACAAACACGTGAAAAAATAAGCAAGGACATTTTCTGTTTATTTTGAACATTTTCCTGAACACTGAGTTATTTTGAGTGTCAGACTAGAGTTCCATACCAACTTGAATCTTGCTTTTGTAAACATTTTTGCATCCTATTAGGAAATATATAGGGTTTCCCTTGATTATTGGCGTTAAGAAATCCATAGCCTCTGTATTCAGTATGCTGCCTAATAAGTAAGACCATGGGATCTGGCCTTAGTCGCCCTGGAATCTTGGTCCGTCCTCTCACTGTGGTAGTTGTTTAAACTTGGGTAGGGTACATTCACTGTACTTTAGTTTTCCCGCCACACGGCGAGATAATAATATAAACTTCACAAGGTTTTTCTAAGGATTGAATGAGTCAATTAATGTACATACGGATCCAAAACAATACGTGCTATAATGTGAACTTTCAGCGGTTTTACATGTTGCTCCTTTATTAGTCAAATTGCCCATTTCTGAGATAACACATGACATCTACAGCTTCAAAGCTGAGAGGTTTCATTGGCCCACTGTTTCCAAAGTTCCATGTCATGGTCAGGTGGCCCCAGGGCAGAAACCGCATGGGAGGGCCTGGCAGAGTGCAGATGCTGGGTTCTCAGTGTCCAGGGGAAGAGGGGCAGTGACAGACATCAGGGCCCGCCCCCCTCTGCGACTGAGCCCCACCTCCTACCAGCACGGTCTGCTGGGAGCACTACCGGGTTAATGCGCCGATCACACTGCACCCCGTGATCTAATGAGGACTCAGCCCAGTTGAACTGACAGTAAGATGCCTGGGAAACTGCAGAACAGTAGGCTTTTCTACGGAGGGAGAGAAGCAAAATAAAATGAAAACCTTCCCACACACCAGCAAGGATGCAAGTTAGAATTTTAAACATGTATCTTCTAGTTGCCTGAAATATCTCAGGGAATATTTTTTCCAATTCCTAGCTTTCCATTTACTCTCCCAGTGACAGGCAAGGATGTTCTATTACCTGCTCATATTTATGTGTCCAGGCCTACATTTCCCACTTGGTGGCTGCTGCGAGCCTTCTGTGCTTGGGCCGTGTTTTTGATATAACTGCAGAGTTCAGGCCACAGAGAGGAGCAGAAAGGCTGATTTTTCAGGCACATGTTCACCCCAGGAGATGAACATGACATATCTGTTCCAAGGAGGAAAAGGCAAGTGGGCAGGAAAAACAATGGGATTTAGAATTTGATGACAGTAACTGGAGGAAGCACCAGAGCAAATATTCTTTGTCTTGTCTGCAGAATTGTGATCGACTGTACAAGCCCTATTATATGATTCTCTTTGACACTCCCACTCCTCTTTGCGGGAGCTAAATGATGCTGCAGATCTCCAAGCAAGGGATCTGCTTAGCTCTCCAGGGGCTTGGCTTCTGGCCTCTTAGGGGGTCCCTCCTTTGCTTACACTGGGCATGATGAAAGTCCTTCTCAACTCCGCTTCTGTTCCTTCTTGTAGAAAGCAAAGCCCTAAAAGTGTCGGTTTTATTGATATCATTCTTTTACTTGATATAACTCGTCTATTTTCTAACATTGCTACAGATTTTTTTTAACTCACTTTGTTCTTTAGCCATTTCATAAGGTTAGGATATAGTGCAAAAAGAAAGAAATTAAATGTTGATTAATTTTTCATCCTGAAGATAGAAATCCTAGTTTGAATCTTAAAAATAATAGAGATATTCATTCTTTTTATGGCAGTTGAATTAGTTAAGGAAAAGAAAATAGTGCCATGTTAAGTTACTTATTTAGCTAAAATGAGGAAAGTAAATAGATGTCAACATGATTAAAATTATTGGCAACCTAATTTTAATTAATTGGAGAACTGTGTTTATTTTGTCCTATTTGACTATTTAATTAGGAAGATTTTTCATACATGTCCAAAATTCCTGTGTTTATGATCAACAATAGTATTGCAGAAAACTCAAAACAGAAAATTAATCTAAATAATATTCAGAGTCATTAATTCCTATTATGTGACTATTTAATATACTGATTTTCTTCCCGGCTATATTATTTAAATTAATATGAAAATAAGATTTAAATTCTTATGTGTAAGCATCTGCACATCAGGAATATCTACAGAACAAAAGTCCAAGCCAGCCAGGGATGAAATCTACAAACATGGACCTTACACTTGATTGCATATAAAAAGGACAGGTGCAAGATTTCAGACTTGTTCACCAGTCAGACCTAATTAGCTGTAATATGTATTACGATTTTTCTCTTTTTCTTTTTATTAATACCTTTATGTTTTAAAATGCTGATTTAGAATTTTTAAGACATATACAGGATGCAAGTGAATTCATCTTTTTCTTTCCTGCTTGTGAAGTGGTAGAGGAAGAGGTTAGCCTGGCTTGTTATGGTGTCGGCAGGTGTCAAACTGCAGTTGGGGTGGAGAAAGGCAGAATATTCAACTACACACAATGAGGGAAAGTCTACTGCCTGCTCCTGAGTGTCTGTGAGGTCAAATGTTCTGTACCTCCACTTACTTCCTGAAATTAATAGCCAGGTGTTATGCTAGTTACTGTACCTCATTCATTAATGATGATTGCGGCAGCCTGAGGAAAAAAATGCTAGCACACATGAGCTACAGTGATAAAGGGAAGACATCAATCATGCACAACAGGGAAGGTAGGGGTTTGCTCTCCTTCCCTGCCCAGATACTTTGAATCTCTGCAGCTTCTCCTTCACATGAGACTTCAAACTTTAGAGACATTAGTTTTCATTGTTTTCTCTTTCTCTCTTTCTCTCTGTGTGACAAATATCTGTGGTCATAGGACTCACATAAATCAAAAGAAGTAAAATTAAATTTCCCCCAAAATATGTGAAACTAAGGGGGGGCGGGTGAGAGGTGATGGGGTGAAAATAGCAAAGTGTATTATGCGCATGTATGCATATGCCACAGTGAAAACCTTTAGTCTGTATAACCAACAAAATGAGTTAAAATAACAAACAGAAAAATAAAATAAAATGCTCTTCTTGGTAATTTTCATGTTTGTCGAATCTAGTTGAAACTAATATCAATGTACACAAATAAAACCATCAGTCAGAATTATTCATTCAGTAAATGTTCAAGTGAGCTACACCAGAAGAGGGGAGTTTAGGGTCAGCAGTTAATACTAATCACAGCAGCACACGTGGACCCACACTCGCTTGCTGTAACGTCCTACGTATGTGGCGTTCATCCCCTCAGCTGGGGAATGACCAGGCGGTTCCCCACAGAGATGTGTGGCCCAGTGTTCTGCATCCCAAAGCATGAAAAGTGGACACAACCCCCATTCTGTGGGTGATGAGTGTTGTGCATGGGCTGTTTGGAAGCAAGAATAAGAAATGCATCTGGCAGAGTGGAAGGAGCCTGAGAGTTGGATTCCAGTTTGCAGTGAAATTGTGGAGTAATTACTTTACTTCTCTAGCACTGAGTCTTATCTAAAAATGACTGGTCTCTCTCTGGTTTTGGTACCAGTATAATACTTGCCTCCGGAAATGTGTTGGGGAGAGTTGCTTCCTTTTCGATTTCATTGAAGAGTTTCAGGAGTGTTGGCATTAGATCTTCTCTAAATGTTTTATAGAATTCTGCTGTGAATCCATCAGGGCCTGGGCTTTTTTTTGTTGGTAAGTTTTTAATGACGTTTTCAATCTCATCCTACTGAAAAGTTTTTGTACATCTAAAGAAATCACCAGCAAAGTAAAAAGAAAACCCACAAAGTGGGAAAAAATCCTAGCTGGCTGTCCCTCAGACAAAGGTCTTCTATCTAGAACATACAAAGAATTAAAAAACACGTACCTGTCCAAATTCAAAGACCCAATCCAGAAATGGGCATCTGAGATGAATACACAATTCTCAGACAAAGAAATACAAATGGCAAATAAATATATGAGAAAATGTTCCACATCCTTAGTCATTCGAGAAATGCAAATAAAAACAACATCGAGATTTCATCTCACCCCAGTAAGACTGG
>PVLD010035249.1:0-11951 GCA_004027595.1 Dinomys branickii | reverse complement strand
TCTTCACATTCAAAACTTGTTCTGGGTGGGGTTGAGTTTTGAGACTGCGTTTTGTTCCTCTGTTTTCCCATTTTTGGGTATCAGATTCAAACTGTAGAGCTATAAATTCCACAGACAGTTCAGCAGGCAAAGGTCTGCTGCAGAGGCTGCTCCAATGGTTACTTCTCTTTGGGAGAATGTCCCTTAAGCTGTCTGCTGAGATTTCCGCTTCTACTCCCTACCCCAAGACCTGGCCGGGGCGAATGAACAGCTCGCCACCCCAGGATTCTTGCAGATAGGCGACTCAGGTGTTCCTCCCTGGGTGGAGCTCCTTCCCCCCTCACAAAACCCGTTGGGGCGCCTAAGTAGGTCTTCCCACCCGGGAGATCCCGCAGTCCTTAAAGCTGCTTTGATGTCTCTCGCTGGGCTGAGCTTCTTCCCGATTCAGGAAAAACCAGTTCGAGTGCGCACTTAACTCACCCTGTGATCGTGTAGACAGGAGTGCCGTTCAGATGTTTTTCCCTGGATGGAGATTTTCCCCGACTCAGAAATCCTGCCGGCCGGCCGCTGTTGCTCCAGTTCATGCAGCGCTGGCTGCGGGGTAGGGTTCTGAGCGGGATCCCCGAGTGCTGCCCGGTTTGGCGCAGTTTGTCCCAGTAGCGCATTCTCTGTCCGGTTCAGGAGCTGAAGCTGTTCTTCCCTCCGCACTCGCTCTCTCGGCTGGTCGTCTTCTTCCCGGAAGTCCTCATTTCTGTCTTCATATTGTTATATTTCATTGTTTGGGTGGTAATCCTCTGGGAGGTTATCTCTGCTGCCTACCCGGTCGCCATCTTCCCGGAAGTCCTCAATGTATTGTTTTTAATCATACTTTTTTCCCTTGGTGCTACTTAGGATTGAACTCAGGGGACCTCTACCACTGAGGTAGATCCCTAGAACCCCCCCTTTTTTTGGTAGTGGGGCTCATGCTTGCCAGGCAGGCGCTTTGCCACTGAGCTATATCCCTGGCCCTCCTAGCCGTTTTGATTTTTGTTTTTGTTTTTTTTCTTTTTGGTGGGGGTGTACTGGGAATTGAACTCAGGACCTTGCGCTTACCAGGCAGATGCCTTGTACCGCTGAGCGATAACGTAGGCTCTTTTGTTTTGAGATAGGGTCTCAGTAAATTTCCCAGGCTGGCCTAGAATTTGCAGTCCTTCCATCTTGAGTAGCTTGTAGTCCAGAATTAAATTTTTTTGAGACAGGGTCTCACTGTGTAGTTCAGCCAGGCCTTGTACTTACTATGTAGCCCAAGGCGAATTTAGGGCAATTTAGGGCAGTCCTCCTGCCTCAGCCTCCTAAGTGCTGGGGTTACAGGTGTGCACTACCATGCCCAGCCCAGTCCAGAATTTAATCTAGAATCATGAGTTACATTTAGTTGTCATAGCCTGTTTGGTTTTTGTTTTTGTGTTTGTTTTTTTCAGTGCAGGGCCTCACATGTAACAGGCAGATGCTCTACCATTGAGCTATATTTCTATCCCTTCTAATTTTTTCATTTTGAGACAGGGCCTTGGTAAATTGCTGAGGCTAGCCCTGAACTTGGAATCCTGCTCTAACTCAGCCCCCTGAGTATTTGTGTTTATAGGCATTTCCCCCTGCATCCAGCTGCTAGCTGTATTTTCTTTAAAGGAATATTCAAGAATCATTACTAAAGCTGCAAAGTATTATATATGTGCTGAATGTAAAAACTGTGATTTTTGAAAGAACTCAATTATAGCAATAGTTTGAAGATATACCTAACTCAATGTTTTAATTTTTGGGTGTGTGTGCATATGCTTCTTATTTTTTTGTGAAGAGCAAGTATGTTATTATTGAAGGTCTGGCATTATCACTGGTTTGCTTGGATTCTTAGCCACATGCAAGATGGAAGATAAGACATGGTGTTTCTTGTCCCTGCCTGTGACCATCACTGCTGTCCACCCTCTTCAGGACCCTCTAAAGGGAGGTACCTGAAGAAGCTAGCTTGGCCATCGCCCTTTTCCCCAACAGCAGTTGGATGGTTGTGGTGAGGGGTAGTGTAGGGACAGGGGCCCTGTAGGTAGGGAAAAGATAGGCTGAGCTTTATTAAGTTAATAGAAAATCCTTCTAAAGCAGCTAGATTTGAGCAATTAGCAAGACAAGGGTAAAGAAGCCTGGCCTGGAAGTTCCCAGATAGTAGGGTTATTGTAAGAACTTCCCCTTTGCTTAACCCTTAAACCTAAACTACTCCCCCCACCCCAAGGTTCCCACCCATAATCTTATACTGCACCAAAGGACAGAGAAAAGTCAAGTTCAGAAGAAACCCAAGGTTAAGGATTAAAGACAGGCCCGGGGACCAGTCAGGTTCCAGGAGCTACGGGGATAAGGGTCTCACAGGAGCTGCAGACAAGTGTCTTCCTGTTGGACGCTCCCTGCTCCAGAGGAGCTGTCTGCCCCGCCTTCCCTTTCTTTCCCCTGCTTTCACATAATTTGTCTTTTATTTAAAAAAAAAGGGAGATCTGGCCCATGTATGTGTTAGCAATCAGCTGAGGGTAATAGAAATCAACTGAAGAGCCAGGCTTGGTGGTGCAGGCCTGTAATCCCAGCACTTGGATTGGTGCAAGTTCAAGACCAGCCTGGGCTACAAAGTGAGCTCAAGGGCAGCATGAACTGCATAGTGAGACCCTGTCTCAAAAAAAAAAAAAAAAAAAAAATCAACTGAGGGTTTGTTTAGAAATCACGAATTGGCAAAATATAGCTCTTCTAGTGTTGCTGACCCTGAGGTTAAAGTCCCAGTGACTGTGGGCTCTTGGGGCTGGTGGCAGTTGGCATCCTGAGGTGGCAGCCACTGGCAGACCTTGGGAACAGCTCCTGGTGGCGATGCTCAGTTGTGCTCTCTCGTTCTCTGCTGTCTTCAGTGTTACCATTCCAGGTCACCATAACCTACTTGAGATAGAAGTTATGAATAGGCAAGAATATGCTATCCAGAAAGAGGCTTTGTTAGGAATTACGCTGCAGTACAAGGGAGAAGAGTACACAGACTCAGCCGGCAAGGGCACGGGGAGGTTGCTTACTGAGGGAACGGAGCATGTGCACTGTCCGCTGGTCAGGAGGGGCACCTCGTGGCTCTAACTGAGGAGGGCGCGGAGGGGTAGGGTCATTCCGAGAGGCTTCAGGGAGGAGTCACATGGGTTGGTCCCTGTCCCAAGCTTGCTGCAGCAGAAGTGAGCATCTCCTGGAGCAGCTGTGGGCATGGGAGGGAGCTGGCCACTGTAGGGTGTTTGGGAAGTCATGGAAGAATAACAAAAAGTATCTCTTGGGGACATAAAGCCTTTCTTTCCTATCTCAGTGTAATTTCTCAGAACATTCAGAAGCAACCTTAATGTGCTGAAATAGAACAAATACAGCATTCTGTGTGATATGGCAGATGTAATAGAATTCTAGGAGTAGTGGCAGTAGAGTGTTCAGTTGTTGCTTGAAGGGAAAAACATTAACAGCTTGTCTAGGTAACGGGTACTGCAGTTTTCGCTTAAGGGAAGCTTTGTTATTTTCCATCAGAGAACAAGGAACCTTTTGTTCCAAGGCCTAATGTTGCAAGGTCAGCAAAGTGTTTACATTAATCAAGATTTTGTGAACCAAGAGTGAGATTTTGAAGACTTATTAGAGCATTAAAAGTGTGGTACATTCTTGTACACAAAGTTAACTTCCGAACAGCATATCTCAAAATGTAGAAGAGTAATCATTAATTCATTTGTATGTATTAAGTCTGCTGTACAATATGATTGGGATAGAGCAGCCAACAAAACTCTGACTTACATTTTAGAGAGAGGACGGAGTGACTGCACACTGTTGAAATATATGTGCAGGTGTTACATGCAAAAAAGAAATAAAACAGGATAAATGAGGGATACATGCTAGTAGTAAGTATGTATGCTTTTATTAATTATAATTTATTAGCCATCACTTGGGTGAGCAAACTATGAGTTTTGACCCTTGAATGAATGAATGGTGCAATTTGGGGCAAATAATATAAAAAACTCTGAAAATAAAATGAGAAAAAATGGACAAAACCTCTTTTGACATGAACTATTTAAAAGGTGAGAGGTAACAAAATATTTAACACAATTTAAGTACAGCATAGGTTTTAGGGATCTTCTCTGGAAAAAATGATGTTTCTTCATCTTAAAATATTTTATATTTGTATTTACTTCCATGGTTTTTTTTTTTGAGACTGGATCTTGCTATATAGTTCAGGCTAGCCTTTGATTACAGGCATGCATATATTACCTTATTGTTTTTTGAGACAAATTCTTGTGATATAGTTCAGATTGGCTTTGAACTCTGTATGTAGTCTAGGGTGGCCTTGAACTCCAGGCAGTCCCCCTGCCTCAGTCTCTGAGTGTTGGGATTATAGATGTGAGCCACTACACCTGGCTTTAAGTGTGTATTGTTTTTCATAAATACAACTTTTAAGCCAGGCATGGTTCCACATGCCTGTAATGCCAATACTCAGGAGGCTGAGCCAGGAGGATCCCTGCCAGTTCAAGTCCAGACTGGGTTACACAGTGACTTAACAGCCTGAACTAACATTGGGACCTTGTCTCAAAACCACCCCTCAAAATAACTAACCAACTAAACCAAGCCAAACCAAACTTTAAGCTGGTGAGAAAATTTGAAGAAATTCAAAATTGTTTTCCAGTATGAAATGGTTTCTCTTACATGAGAAACCCAGATTATAAATAAAGAGCAAAATAAAATATGGACAGTAAGTAGGGAGGTAGAGCTTTCCTAGGGGGAAGAGGGTCAAGAGATGGAGGGGGGAGGGGTGATGAAAAGGAAGGAGGGTGTGCGGGGTGCCCGCACCAGCCCCACACAGGAGGGTGAGCACTGCGTGCTACAGGTACACACCAAAAAGTATGAGCAAGGGCGACTGCAGAACTTGGAGGCTCAGATTTTTTATTTAAAATGTAAAATTTAAAAATTCAATGAGGTAATAAACAATGAATATTTGTATTTACTTACTATGATCATGACCCTGTTATCTGTGTTTATATACTTACTCCACTGAAAAGTAAATATTTGATTCAAACTGCTGTGTGTTACTTTTCTGATAGGTCTGTACTGTGTTGCTAAAGTTTTCCCTTTTTTCCCAACTGAATTACTGACATGACCTGAATTACACATTTAAAATGGCACAACCTTTGCCACAAATCTGTACAACAACAGCAAAAAGTCCCAAAACAACAACAAACCAAATTTAAAAGATCCTTTTAAATTGCAATTCTGGCTACATGGCATTCTGTTTTAATGCAGAATTGTCCTGAAAGCAAGCAAGCCTGGCTGCTATTTATATACTTTTATCATTTGGACTTGAATATTATTATAATATATCATAATGTGTGTGTGTGTGTGTGTGTGTGTGTGTGTGTGTGTGTGTGTGTGCGCGCGCGCCCTTGAGTTTATTTTGTAGCCCAGGCTGGTTTGAGACTTGCCGTGGATCCTCCTGAGTGTGGGGTTACAGGCATGTGCTGTCATGTCCAGCTTAGGTATCATAATTTTTAAGAGGTGTCCTAACACTTTATGAATAAAGATGGGATTTTCTTTTTATTAGCTATCAGATCAAGTATAATTTTCCTTTGAGTCTAGTATTTTTTCTTTTTGTCTTTTTGAGACAGGGTCTTGCTACAGTTCAGTCTGGCCTTGAGCTCATTTTGTAGCCCAGGCTGGCCTTGAACTTGCAGTGATTCTCCTGCTTCAGCTTCCCAAGTGCTGAGATTACAGATATGCACCACATGCCCAGTTTGTGTCTAGTGTTTAAGTAATGGTCTTACTGTATGTGACCATCATTATTTTATTGGCGTCTTTCTTCAGGGGAAATAATATTCACTACAGATGACTGACCGCGCTTATCTTACAGTTTCAGTTGCTCTTTGCTTCCTGTTTTTTAGCAATTGCTGGAACTGTTAGAGCAGCTGGTTTTTCTGCTTTGGGGTGGTGATGATAGGGGTAAAGAAACTGTTTTGCCTATAAAGTATTTTTAAAGTATGAAAGTATCTTTTGCATGCTTGGCAATTTCATTTGTTACTCTTCAGGTATGCCTACTTTGCAGGCTGGATTTTTTCCCCCCAGCTACTGGTGATTGACCACTGAGCCACATCCCAGACTTTTAAAATTTGCAAGGTCTCACTAAGTTGCTTAGGCTGGCCTTGAGCCTATGATTTTCTTTTCTCAGCCTCAGAGTAGCTGGGTTTACAGGCATGTACCACTGTGTCTGGCTTAGGCTGGATGTTTTATACTGAACAGAGAATTATTCTGACTGTGCCGTCGCTGTACAGGATCCAAATTTTGAGCTTTTTATTCACTATTAGTGCCATACCTTACAGAAAATATTTTGTCCTTTTTTTTTTTTTTTTTAGAGGTACTGGGGATTGAACTCAGGACCTTGTGCTTGCCATGCAGGCAGTTATGCCACTGAGCTATATCCCCAGCCCTCCTTACAGAAAATATTAGAGTTAATAAGTGACTAATGAAATATCAGCCCATTTATTGGGTGTTTGTCTGTTTTGGCCAGATGATAAAAGAATTACCATTTTTAACATTATTATCTCTATCAAGCGCAGTAGATATCCTTCATCTGGGAAGAAAGTACATCCCAAGGCCTTAGTGAGCATCTGAAACTTCAGACAGTATCAATGTCTGTATGTGTTATGTTTCTCTTATATACATACATAAACAAATTTGATGCCTGTTCGTTTTTTTCTTCTTTTTTTTTTTAATGTGGTGTGGGGAATTGACCTTAGGGCTTTGCACATTTACGCACATACTGTTCCCCTAAGTTGTATCTCTAGCCTGCCAGCTAAGCCCTTATCATTCACTATGCTGTAATTTTTTAGTTTGAGGTACAAGAGTAGAACTACCTGTATCAGTCACACCACAGCAATGCATGTACACCCATGGGTACAGCGGCACAGTTTTTTTTTTTTTTTTTTTGGCAGTACTGGGGATTGAACTCAGGACCCTGCGCCTGCTAGGCAGGCACTTATTCCACTGAGCTATATCCCCAGCCCCAGCGGCACAGTTTGTAATAGCTGAATCTTTGAAACAGCCTAGATGCCCATCAACCAATAAATGGATAAAGAAGATGTGATTCTTTTGTACAGTGAAGTACTATGCCATAAAGAAGGATAAACTTGAGACATTTCTAGGTAAATGGATGCACCTTGAGACCATATTCTTAAGTGAAATAAATCAGGCACACATATTCAAATATTGCATGTTCTCTAGTGTGAGAAACTGGAAGTGTAAATAAGGATCACAATATCTAATAGATATTGGGAAGTGGGAAGAAAATGTTCAAATGAGGAGGGGAACAAGAGGGGTGGTAGGAAAGAAGAGACAAGAAAAATAGGAAAAAATGCATAAAGAAGGGAAGAGAGTTTGGAGAGAGGGGAGGGGAATAGGGGAAAAAAGCAAGATATATCATATGCAAGTACAAGCTCCCTATGATGAGTTAGATCTTTTATGTATATCTGAAATATACCAATAAAAATAAAACATAATAAAGGACAGGATGGAGGATTCTTGCCAGCATACATGTCTTCCCTCCCGTCCAACGTCAGACCAGTGTCCAACAAGGAAAAAAAAGAATAGAAGGAAAAGGAAACAAAGCCTTTGTAAATAAGCGTGCGGCGGGGAGGTGGAGGGACGGGAAAAAGTTATACAGGTACAGATTCCCTATGGCTGATGTTATCACTGTGTATACCTAAAATGTACCAATAAAATTATTAAAAATGCAAGCTGGGCATGGTGGCACATTCCTGTAATTGCAGCACTTGCGAGGCTGAATCAGGAGGATTGGTGCAAGTTCAAGGCCAGCCTGAATTGCATAGTGAGATCCTACCTCAAGAAGGCAAAAATAAATAAATAAATAAATCTAAACAGTTGGGTACTTCTGTTTTTCTCCTGTCTTTGGCTATTGGTTTTAATATCTTCTCATCACTGTTTTTAATGAATTTGATTATGATTTTGTGTACATTTCTTCCTGTTTTGTGTGCTTAGGATTTGCTACCATCTTGGATCTGTGGGTTCTTTTTTTTTTTTTTTTTGTATTTTTGAGACAGGGTCTGGCTATGCAGTTCAGGCTGGAGTTGAGCTCACTTTGTAACTCAGGCTGGTCTCAAACTCAAAATAATCTTCCTGCCTCAGCCTCCCAAGTGCTGGGATTACAGGTGTGCCCCACCATGCCCAGCTGTGGGTTCATAATTTTATTGACTATGGAAAATTTTTTACTGTTTCTTTTAAGTACTTTTTTTTCTTCTCTTTTCCATTTTTCTTTTCCTATGTAGACTCCATTGACATGTATGTTGCACAATTCACTGATTTTTATTTTATTTTATTTTATTTTATTTTATTTTATTTTATTTTATTTTTTAATGCAACGTTTTGCTATTTAGTACAAGCCAGCCTCAAATTCATAGCGATCTTCCTGCCTCAGTCTCCCAAGTGCTGGTATTACAGGTGTGCACCACTACACCCAACTGATACATTAATATTTGTCTTTTTTCTATCTTATTTTATATAGTGGTATATCTTCATGTTCACAGATTTTTTTTTTTTAATACCTGATTTGGACTAGGCATGGTGACACACATGCATGTAATCTCAGCACTTGGGAGACTGAGGCAGAAGGATGACTGGAAGTTAAAGGCCAGCCTGGGAGCCTGAACTGCATAGTGAAACCCTGTCTCAAAAAGACAAAAAAAGAAAAAGTTTGTTTACTTTGTCCATTTCTATAACATATATTAAATTCAAAATTACATGATGTCAGTCCCTTTTCTAGAACACAGGATTAAAATTAATGATTACTGATAGCCATGCTTAATGATTTAGAAGTATTATATATGATCTTTCTGCATAAAATTTACTATATACAATTATTGTCCTAAATTCATAGTTTATTTTTAATTCATATAGTTTAGAAGCATATTTTTCAGTATTTAACATAGTACTTAGTATGTTTTGATAATTATTATATTTATTAGGTTGTTGGCAAGCTGGATTTTTTTCTAATACTAAAGCAATCAGATATCAGTCCACTGATGCCAATCTCAAACAAGTAAATTGCTGATTTTCTTTTCTAGAAGTCAGCATACAATTGAAATGTCAACCTCCTGGAGCGACCGGCTGCAGAATGCAGCAGATGTGCCTGCAAACATGGATAAGCAGGCCCTCAAGAAGTACCGGCGAGAAGCCTATCACCGGTAAGTATCTGGCCTGCTTAATCTTCAGAGCAGCTTTGCAGTGGGGACTTACCCTGATGGTACAGGTGATGGGGTTACTGTATGAAGTTAAGTAATTTATGTCAGATCGTATAGGTAGTATGTGAGTCAAAGTCCAGACTGTTTAACTACTACTATAGTATACCGTATTGCTTCAGGGTGGTGTTTTGGGGAACTAGAGATTTAGCCTTGGGTTCAACATGCCAAGTAAGTGCTGTACTTGTGAGCTCCATAGCCAGCCCCCATGATACTTTTCATTCCTGCTAGTGTAAATCCTTCAGAGAAGAAAGTCTTCAGCTGCTAGGAAATGGTATCAATATTAGAATGAATATTTCTTTTTCTTTTTGGGGGCTCCCCTATGTTGCCCTGTCTGGGCTTAAACCCCTGGGCTCAAATGACCCTCCTACCTTACTCTTCCTAGTAGCTGAGAATACTTCCTTTTTTTTTCTTCCTTGAAACGGGCTTGATGTATAGTTCAGACTTGCCTTAAACTCACTGTGTAGCCCAGGCTAGCTTCAAACTCTGCAATCCTCCAGCCTGTCTCTTCAATGCTAGGATTATAGGCATGAGCCACCAAGTTTGACTCTCATGTTTTGATTTTAAGATTTATTTAAATAATTTTTCCTTTAAAACTTTAAATTATATGTGTGTGTGTGTGTATATATATTCGGTACTGGGGATTGAACTCAGGACCTTGCACTTGCCAGACAGGCACTTGTGCCACGGAGCTATATCCTTGACCCTATATTTTCTTTCTCCTGTATCTTTTCATAGATTCAGTTTAATGTCTGCTGCTATACTAAGTACCTAAGATACTTGGAAATAGCAATACATTTAGAAATCATTTGTATTTATTGATTGATAGATTGATGGATTGATTGTCTTTTTGTGACAGGGTTTCACTATGTCACTCAGGCTGGCTATTAGCTCATTTTGTAACCGAGGCTGGTCTCAAATTCCCAGTGACCCTCCTGTCTCAGCCTTCTGAGTGCTGGGATTATAGGCCTGTACCACCACACCTGGTGACTCTGCTCAATCTATCTTACATTATTGTTCGTTCGTTCGGTACCAGGAGTCAAACTCAGGGCCTCGCACTTGCCAGGTAGGCGCTGTGCCCCTGAGCTCCCTGGCCTTATTCTTTGCATTGTCTCGCAGCTGTTGGGTTGATCTTTCATGGTCTCTTGCTGTTTTTTAGAAATCTTTTTTTTTTGTGATTGCTAACTGAAATTTTGTCTTCTATATCTAATGTTCTGTCCTCACATTGGCTCATTCTGATGTGTGTACTTTCAGTGGAATTTTTAATCTGCTGGAGATCTGTTTGAATCTATTTCATGGATTCCATTTCTTTCCTATGTTGGGCATTCATGGTTTCCATAATTTTCCTAAGCTCCTGTAGTTTTAAAAAAAATACATATCTGCTCTTAGAGTTACTCAGCATGTTTTATTATGGTCGCTATCTCTGTAGTTATCTGAGAAATTTTTTTGTTTTCTTTTTCTTTTCTATTTTTGTTTTTGAGACAGTTTTGCTGTGTAGTTTAGGCTGGCTTTGAACTCACTGTGCATCCCAGGCTGGCCTTGAGCTTGGGTGGTACTCCTGCCTCAGCCTCTCTAGTGCTGGGATTACAGCACCACAATGCCCAACCCCTGAGAAATTATTTCTGATTTGATTTTTTTCTGGAGCCTCATTCATCCGCTCTGTTACTTCTGCTGTTACCCCTGCAGAGAGTCCAGGTGGATGGTTTTATAATCATTCCACCTTACTGCCTGTGGGTTTGCCTTTGGTGAGCTGGAATGCTGGGGTTGCATCTTGTGTAGCCTTTGGAGCATAAGACTAATTTTGCCTTCAAGGAGCATAAGTGTGTGTCTGTTTGACTCATGTTTATTCTTTAAAATACTTCCATTGGTAAAGTATGAACTTTAATTTTATGTTTTATTATAGTAAACAATAAGTACTTAACAGGAAAAAATAAAGTGTTAAGTTTTTAGTATTTATTGTTTATAAAAAAAAGCATAAAAATTTTCAACATTTCCAGATGTGGTGGCACATGCCTGTAATCCTAGTACTTGGGAGGCTGAGGCAGGAGAATCGTTGGGAGTTCCAGACCAGCTTGGGCTACAAAGTGAGCTCAAGGCCAGTCTGAATGCATAGGAAGACCTGTCTCAAAAAAAGACAAAAACCCTCAAATTTTCAACATTGACTGCTTATTAGTGTACAAAGCCTAAAAAAGAACACCAAAACCCCCTCCAAAAACAGAAATTAATTTTTCATATGAACTACAATGAAAATGCCAATAGCACTCTATAAAAAAATAATATTGGATGGCGACCGGGTAGGCAGCAGAGAGAGAACCTCCCAGAGGATTACCACCCAGACAATGGAATATAGCAATATGAAGACAGAAAGGAGAGAGGTGTGTACCCTGAAACCAAGAAGGATCTGAAATGGGAACTGAAGCCCTAGGAAAGATCAAGCAAAACCTCTCCTGGAGGAAAGGATCGGAGGGCCACCATGGCGCAGTCGGAGGGAGAAGAGACGGAGAAAGAGAAAGCCACTGCTTCAAACACACTTTGGCCAAGCCCTCGTTCCAGCAATCGCAGCTTCAGCTACAGAGACCCACGCTCATGGAAGCCTCCCAACTTGGCCAGGGGAGAGCGGAGTTCCAAGAGCTGGTCCAGGTCTGGAGAGGAGAGGGCGCAGCCAGG
>PVLD010035248.1:0-12020 GCA_004027595.1 Dinomys branickii | reverse complement strand
AGTTTGAGGTGTATCATTAGGTTATTTATTTGCTCTCTTTCTATTTTCTTTGTATATGATTTCATTGCTATAAATTTCCCTCTGAGGACTGCTTTCATTGCATCCCACAGATTCCGGTAGGTTGTACTTGCGTTTTCATTTATTTGTAGGTAATTTTTAATTTCTTCTTTAACTTCTTGTGTGACCCATTGGTTATTCATGAGATTGTTGTCTAATTTCCACGTGTTTATGTGGTTTTTGGAGTTCTCTTTGTCATTAATTTCCAATTTTATTTCACTGTGGTCCGATAGTATGCACGGGATAATTTGAATTCTTTTGCATTTAGGTAGATACGCTCTATGGGCTAGAATGTGGTCTATTTTGGAGAAAGACCCATGTGCCGCTGAGAAAAATGTGTATTCTGATGTTGTGGGGTGGAACACTCTGTATACATCTACTAACTCCATTTGTTCACACTTTTGGTTCAGGTCTGTTATTTCTTTGCTGAGTTTCTGTCCGGTTGACCTGTCTCTTTGCATCAGAGGGGTGTTTAGGTCCCCTATTACAATAATGTTATTAGTTATTTGATTTTTTACGACTGTCAAGATTTGCCTTGTAAAGTTAGGTGCTCCATGGTTTGGTCCATAAATATTTAGGATTGTTACCTCTTCCTCTTGCAGCTTTCCCCTAACTAGTATGCAGTGGCCTTCTTTATCTCTTTTGATTGTTTTTGGTTTGAAGTTTACATTGTTTGCAAACATAATAGCTACCCCTGCTTTTTTCTGGGGACCTGTTGCATGGAGAATTGTTTTCCAACCTTGAACTTTCAACCAGTGGATTTCCTTTTTAATAAAATATGTTTCCTGTATACAGCATATTGTTGGATTGTGTTCCTTAATCCAGTCTTCTAATCTTTTCCTTTTGACTTTTGAGTTGAGGCCATTTCGATTTATCGTTATCATGGTTATATGTTGGCTTATTCTAGTCATGTTATTTATTTGATGTTTTTCTTCGTTTGCTTGTTCTGTTTAAGGAGTTGTTTCTGATGTTAGTGTTGGAATTGTGGTCTCTTTTTTCTCTGTCTAGAATATCTTTTAGTGCTGTTTGCAATGCTGGTTTGGCACTCATGAAATTCTTCAGTTGTTCTTTGTTGTGGAAATATTTCTCCATTGAATTTGAGGGATAGTTTTGCAGGATACATCAGTCTGGCTTGGAAGTTATTTTGTCTCAGAATCTGTAATATCTCGCTCCAAGCTCTTCTTGATTTCATGGTTTCCGTTGAGAAGTCTGCTGTGATTCTGATGGGCTTTCCTTTATAGGTGATCTGTTTCATTTCTCTAGCAGCTTTTAATATTGTGTTCTTTTGCTGGATATGTGGGATCTTGACTATTATATGCCTGTGTGTGTTTTTCTTTGGGTTATGGATCATTGGGGTTCTATGTGCCTCGATTAACTGAACTTCAGTATCTTTTAACATGTTTGGGAAATTTTCTGCTATTATTTCAGCAAATATTCTTTTTATATCGTTTGTGACGTCTCCTGCTGTTTCACACACTCCGATAACTCGAATATTGTTACGTTTTGCCTCATCTTGGAGCTGTTGGATTGACTTTTCATGTGTCTTTGATGTTATTATGAGATTCTTCCTTTCACGCTCATAAGCTGCCATGCTGTCTTCAAGTTCTGAAATTCTATCTTTGGTTTCATTTAAGCGGTTTTGCATGCTTGCAGTGTGAGTTTTCAAATCCTGGCTTTCTCTTTTGACCTGTTTCATTCTTGGTAATTCATTCCTAAATTGCTCTTGTAACATTTCCATTTGTTTCCTATTTTCTTCTAGTCTTTTGTCTATTTCTTCTCTATGTGTATGGAACATTTCTTCCATCATTGTTTTCAGCTCGTTTTTTGTCTGAGAGATCATTGCAGGTATGTGGCTTATTTCTGCTTTAAGCTCTTTTATGGCCTGTTGGATTTGTTTCATTTCGGATGCAATCGTTTCATAAGTTGAAGGCATGTGCCTTCCTGGTTCCCCTGTATCCTCACATTCAAAACTTCTGGGTGGGGTTGAGTTCTGAGACTGCCTTTTGTTCTTCTGTCTTCCCATTTTTGGGTATCAGATTCAAAATATTGAGCAATAAATTCCCCAGGCAGTTCATCAGGCAAAGGTCTGCTGCAGAGGCTGCTCTAATGACTTCTCTTCGGGGGAATGTCCCTTGAGCTTTCTGCTTAGTGTTCCGCTTAAAATGCTGGTCAGATGTTGGTTAGCTACTCCCTACCGAGAGACCTGGGTAGGGTGTATAAGACCGCTCCCCGCCCTCCCAGGGTTCCCTGCAGGTAATAGGGATGGATCTCCTCCCCCACTCGGTGATCTGGTCAGGAGCGCAGATAGCTCACCAGTTTTCGGAGTCCCTGCAGGCAGGAAGGTTCCGAAGTGCGAGTTTTTTGTGCTATGCTCGCGATCTGCTGCTCGCCGCCACTTCTGTTTCCTCGCACTCTCCGGGTCTGGGGGAGGGAGCGGGATGCTCCGCTCCTCTGTGCACCTCGCGCTGCCTTGGACCCGGACTGCGGACCGCTGAGGGCCTAGGCTGCGTAGCCTGCCTGATGCGCACGAGATCTGAGACTGCCGGGCATTGCCGCTGCTAAAAAGCCGATTTCTGATGGGAGTCGCTGGAAAGCTGTGCCGGTTCGGGAGGCGGGAGGGATCGAGCTGGCTGTGCCCTCAGGGCGCTCGGACCCAGCCAAGTCCCCTCCCCGCGTGGAACGTCTCTGGTCCCCAGCGTTTGGGGCTTTCCCGCGTCTTGCCACAGCAGTTTGGGCTGCCCTACCGCGTCTCCCCCGGCGGCTCAGAGAAACACGTTCAGTTTGAACTTCCCAGCCGAGGTCCCGGCATTCACGTTCGCCAAGTCTGTCTCAAGCTGGTGGTGTTTATCAAGGAGGATCACTCCTTTGCTGCTCACCTGGTCGCCATCTTCCCGGAAACTCCCTCTGTTTGTTAGTATTTTATTGAGTGTCTTTGCATCTATATTCATTAGGGAGATTGGTCTATAGTTTCCTTTTTTGGTTGGGTCTTTGTCTGGTTTTGGTATCAGTGTAATACTTTCCTCGAGAAATGAGTTAGGCAGAGTTGCTTCCGTTTCATTGAAGAGTTTGAAGAGTGTTGGTATTAAATCTCTGAATTTCTTGTAAAATTCTGCTATGAATCCATCAGGGTCTGGGATTTTCTTTGTTGGTAAGTTTTTAATCACATTTTCAATCTCTAATATTAATCAATACTGGGTTGTTCAGGATTTTTATATCTTTTTGACTCAACCTTGGTAATTCGTACATATCTATGAATCGGTCCATTTCTTCTGAGTTTTCTGTCCTATGGGAGTAAAGATTTGGTACAGTAGGTCTTAATGATCTTCTGAATTTCTGTAGAATCTGTAGTAATTTCATCTTTTTCATTCCTTATTGTATGCATTTGAGTTCTTCCTTTTTTTTGATAAGGTCAGCTAGGGGTTTATCAATTTTATTCATGTTTCAAAGAATCAACTCTGATTCATTTATTTTTTGTAGGGTTTTCTTCATCTCAGTTGCATTACTTTCTGCCCTGATCTTTGTAATCTCCTCCCTTCTTTGGGCTTTAGGCTTGACTTATTCTTCTTTTTCTAAAAGTTTGAGGTGCAGCAGTAGGCTATTCGTTTGTTCACTGTCTGTTTTCCTTATGTGTGAGTTCACTACTATAAATTTCTCTATGAGGACTGCTTTCATTGCATCCCCCAGATTCCGGTAAGTTGTATCTACATTTTCATTTATTTGTAGGTATTTTTAAATGTCCTCTTTAATTTCTTCTGGACAACCCATTGGTTGTTGAGGAGTTCGTTGTTTATTTTCCAAGTGTTTGTGGAGGTTTTGAAGTTCTTTTGTTATTAATTCCAATTTCATTGCACTGTGGTCAGATAGTATACATGGGATAATTTCCGTTCTTTTGCATTTACGTAGGTATTCTCCATGGGCTAGAATGTGGTCTATTTTAGAGAAAGTCCCATGTGCAGCTGAGAAAAATGTATATTGTGATGTTGTGGTGTCGAACACTCTATACATCTACAAAGTCCATTTGTTTGCAGCTTTGGTTCAGGTCTGTTATTTTTTCATTGATTTTTTTTTTGTCCAGTTGATGTATCTGTTTGTGTCAAAGGGGTGTTGAGGTCACCTATTACAATAGTGTTACTAATTTTATGGGTTTTCATGTCTGTTAAAATTTGTCTTATGTAGTTTGGTGCTCCAATTTTTGGTGCACGTATGTTTGGGATTTTTCATTTTTTTATTTGTTTATTTTAAAGACAAAAGAATGGAGAAACAATACAGAAAATACAAAATTATACAGAATATAGTAGGGAATTAGCACTGGATGTTGTATTATATAATGTTATCTTCACATTAATTAACACATAAACATTAGAGGAAATACCAAATTATAGAGAAGATAGAGAATTAGCACTGGATTCTGTATAATATAAAGTTATCTTCACTTCTGTTAATAGAAAAACGATTTGGGAAATAGAAAATTATAGAGAACATATAAGGGAATTAACTCTGGATGCTGTCCTACATAATGTTACCTTCACATTTGTTACTCAGTTACCCAGATGATGGCCCATTTGATCATTCAATTTTTCTCCTCCCTCATCTCCGTTGCCCTACCACTCAATCAGTCATCTTCCCTGTGATAATAACTGTACTCCTGGGTTTATCTATATCCTTGGACTCTCGCCTTGGGAAGAGTTATAGCTGCCTCAGACTATACTGTAACATACATGGGTGCATACAAACTGCCATGGTTGGAGGTGGAAAAGCATGTATGCTCACAGCGGACTGCCTGGCTCCACCCCATCACTGTGCTATGGGTAGGGGCGGGTCCAGTCTGTGAGGTGCCCTCAGCAGGGCCCACAGCAGAGTAGCCATGGGGCGCCCTCGGTGACTCGTTCAGCTCTGTCCCGTTGCCTTGATGCCGGAGGCCCTTTCCTCTCCTCCTCCCTCCTCCTGATCTCCAGCATTACCATTCCCCACCCCTTGCAGCTGGGCACTGGCCAAACTTATGATGCTTGGTGTAAGGGCTTGAAATCTCCCCAGACCATTCTCACTGGTAGTTCAGGGTATGAACTGAGTTTAAAGATTAGTTCCAGAATAAAGTTGGAGGATTTTCTCAGGTCTGCTGTATAGAGTATGTTGTTTTTCAGACTCCTCGTCTGCTGCTTTTCATCTAATTTGTTGCTATGGGTTCATGAAAGGTTCATATGTGCAAGCTGTAGGGAGACCCTCTTGGTGCTCACATTAATAGTTTGGGGTGAGTCCTGAAGTCCGTGGATTGGTCCCATTTTTGCCAGGAACAGGTGGTGCTTGCTCAAACCGCCGTGTCTCAAAGTGCTCCCACAGAGAGTTCAGGGTGGGAGCCGAGCCCCGGCTACCCAGCCCATTCTTCCTGCCTGATGGAGTGAGAAGGGTGCAGAGCCATGCGATCCACCTCTATCTGCATCTCACTCCTGTTGCAGTGCTGGAGCCCCTGTCCACTCCTCAGCCCGATCACTGGGAGCTGCTGTGGCTTGCCGCTGAGATTCCCCACTGCTCTCCACCAGTAGCCACTCACCCAGCAGAGAGGCAGGGGGCCACTGCCTCAAGGATGGCGCAGAGCCGGGCTTGTCAGGCTGTGTACTAGTTGCATTGATTCTCTCCCGGCACTGATTAACAAGGTTGCCACAGGGTGGGGACTCTGCCCCAGTGTCGTAACTTCTTATCCTCACACTGGGTTCGACTCCTGCTCCTGACCGCCATTGCCTCTTTTCCTGGCTGCGCGCTTCCCTCTGCAGCCCTGGACCAACTCTTGGAGCTTTTCTCTCCCCTGGTCGAGTCGGGAGGCTTCCGTGAGCGTGCGTCTCTGAAGCTGTACTGTTTCTTTCTAATGAATTGACCATTACATTTCTAAAGTTCTGAAATGCCCAACCGAGCATAGAAAGATACCACTTTAGGCTCCTGCTTGAAACCAACAGCTTCAGAAAACTGCTGGCCTTGATTCAGGGCCATTGTGTTTAGGATTGTTATCGCATCCTCTTGCAGTTTTCTTCTACCAAGTTTGTAGTGACCTTCTTTATCTTTTTGATTTTTCTTAGGTTGAAGTGTATATTGTCTACAAACATAGTGGCTACTCCTGCTTTTTTCTGGGTTCCTATTGTATGGAAGATTGTTTTCCATCCTTTGACTTTCAGTCTGTGGATTTCCTTTTGGGTAAAATGTGTTTCCTGTATACAGGATTTTGTTTCTCAATCCACTCTGCCAGTCTGTTTCTTTTAACTGGTGTATTGAGGCCATTTACATTTATGTTTATAACTGTAATGTATTGGCTTATCATTGTCATGTTATTTTTTGCTGTTGGTTTCTTACTTTTTGTACCTATTTACTTGCTTGCCCTTCTTGAGGGTTCCTTTCTGTTGTTGTTCTTGAAATTATGTTCGTTTTCTTCTCTGTGTAGAATGTCTTTTAGTGCTTTTTGTAAGGATGTTTTGGAAGTTCTGCAGTTGCTCTCTGTCGTGGAGATATTTTATTTCTCTGTTACACTTGAAGGATAGTTTGTCAGGATACATCAATCTTGGTTGGAGTCTGTTTTGTCGTAGGACCTGTAACACTTCGCTTCAAGCTCTTCTTGATTGGATGGTTTGTATTAAGAAGTCTGTCATGATTCTGATGGGCTTTCCTTCATAGGTGATCTGTTTCTTTTCTCTAGCAGCTTTTAATATTCTGTTCTTTTGCTGAAGATCTGGGATCTTGATTATTGCCTGTGTGGGTATAGTTTTATTATGATTATGACTAGAAGGAATTGTATATGCCTCATTTACCTGTATGTCTGGTTCTGTTTCCATGCCTGGGAAATTTTCTGCTATTATTTCTGCAGATATTCTTTTTATGTCATTTGTGTCACCTCCTGCTATTTCATTGACTCCTATTAGTCTGACATTATTTCTCTTTGCCTCATCTTGCAGCTGTTGAATTGATTTTTTCCTGCATCCTTGTTGAGTTTAAGAGATCTTTCCTTTCACAATCACTAGCTGCCATGCTGTGTTCAAGATTTGAACACAGGTTTGGCTTTATTCAAGTGGATTTGCAAGCTTTTAACGGAAACTTTGATTTCCTGGAAATTTCTTTAAATCTGTTTCATGTGTTCTAATTTATTCCTATATTGCTTATGTAATGTTCCATCTGTTGTCTATGTTCATCTATTTTTTTTAATCTGTTTTCTTCTCTAGATGTGTGGAGCATTTGTTTCATTATTATTGTCATTTCATTTTTTGCCTGAGAGATTATGTCTGATCTGATCTTGTCTGTGGCTTGATGGGGTTATTTCTTTACTTCCATTTTAATCATTTCAGCAATTTCAGGTTTGTGTTTACTAAGTTATCCTAAGTCAGTGTCTCGTGGACTTACTCCGAGTGGTGTGCTCTTTTGAGATTGAGTTTTAGCCCTTTGTCTTGTCATGTTGATGCCAGAGGCAGAATGCTCAGTCTCCCTCTTCTTTGGCAGTTCAGCAAAGGTGTACTAGTGGCCCCAGTTTTCCTGGTGGTCAGGCCTGCCCCTCAGTGTCCGCTGAGATGTGCTGCTTAGGCTGGGGTTTTCCAGTGGATGGTAAAGTGTACGTAGTACTCCCACGTCTCAGACAGAAAGTGTGATGTCAGTTGATGGAAGGTGATTTGTTTCAGCGGCCCTTGCAGTTGAGGACTTATGTATGACCCAGAATCTTGTTGCTCTGATGGCGCAATCCAAGACCAGTGGTCCTGTGACCCCAGGCAGTTCAGGATACAGGCAAAACCCAGACACAAACTGCAATTGCCACAGTTTGTAGAACACCTGGTTCTTGTCTCCAGTCAGTTCAGGACACACACAAGATCCAGACACAGGCCACATCAACAGCTATCACAGACTGCCTGTGTGTGCGACCTCCTGGAAGCAGGGTGCAAGTGAAACCCAGAGCTGAACTGCAGTCTCAGCATCTCGTGGAATGCCTACACCCAAACCTTACTCAGCGCGGGGCACATGCAGGGAGGCCCGTGCATGAACCCAAGTGAGAGCAGTTCGCAGGCCTTTGAGTGAGGATCTCCTGTTTGCACCAGGCTTATGGAGGGCAGAGACTCAGACTGTAAGGGTGGCAATGTTGTAAGTCACCTGCTCTGCCCCCAGGAAATAGATGGGAAATACCTGGTTCTCTCGATAGCACTCAGCTGGCAACTGTCTCGTCAGCCTGCCTGATTCTGCCTCTCCAGTCAGTTCAGTCTGCGCAGAGGAGCCAGGATCGGGCTGCACCAACAGCTGTCACAGACTGCCTGTGTGTGCGACCACCTAGAGGGCAGGGTGCAAGTGAAGCCCAGACCTGAACCGCAGTCTCAGTAGCTCATGGAGTGCCTGTACCCAAACCTCACTCAGCACTGGGCTTGCGCAGGGAGGGCCCACGCACAAACCCAGGGGAGAGCAGTTCACAGGCCTTCTGAGTGAGGATCTCCTCAGTAAAATGTATTTGAGACTACTTTTGAGAGATTATGAAATTATGATTATATTTACCAGCTACTCCTGGAAAATGAGATAACAAAGAATATTGATAAAGGTTTACAGTTTTGAATGACTAATATTTCTTGCTATTAGAGAATATTATATCAGTTGTTTACACTTCACCCAAAGTGAATAACTGAAATCCTTGTATTTTCATATTGGATAAAAAAATTACCTTCTACTAAGTTATTCTAAAACATAATGACTTAAAACATCCTATGATTTTGTGAATCAAGAATCTGGGCACAGCTTATTTGGTCCTGTGCTTCAGGGTCTTTCACAGGCTGCAATCAAGTTGTTTTCTGGGCTGTAGTTGCCTTAAAGCTTGACTAGGGACAGATATTATACCAAGCTTCATTCACAAGATTCAATTTCCTTCCTTAAGTGTGTTGGTATGAGAATAGGCTCAGTTCTGTTGTGGCTGTTGGCCAGTAGTTGCCCTCACTTCCATGTTTTCATCATGGCAGCTTGTTTCATCAAAGTGTATAACCAGAGAAGGCAATACAGCGTGTTTGCTGGATAGAAGTCAGTTTTTCAGAACCAGATCACAAAAGTGATATTTTATCACTTTTGCTATATTGTCTTTATTATATAACAATTCTTGAGGTTCATCCTGTTCTCAAGGTAAGGTGATTACGTAAGCTCATTGACAACAGTCTTAGGAGTTTGCCTACCACAAAGTATAATCAGTTGGCTATGTGCTAAAGTACTCTGCTAGGTGTATGTGTAATGAGGATGAATAAGTATGAAGTCACTGTGTTTGCTATTCAAAGACATCAAATTACTGTGTAAGAGTCTTGGGCTTATGTGCTATTTGATTCTGAGATAAGAAGTAGCCATTAATGCTAGGAATGGGATTGCCTTTGACTGCATTTCATAATCACATATAATTATCAAACAAAGCTGGGTTGTAGTCAGGACATTATAAATGAAATCAGGCAGTTGAAAGAGTTAATTAATTTTCTCTGTTCCCCAGCAGAATTCCTTTAGTAATACCTGCAGCACATGGCCTCAGCCTCTGTGTAAGTATATCTAAGTTCAGGGCAACCCATTTCACTATTGTATAACTCACTGTTTGTTTTAGGATCAGTTTCTTCACATGTGTATGATGCATAATTCAGAAGTTACAGAAGGAAGTACATATTATAAAAAGTAATCTTCCTGTCCCTTAGCTATGCAGTGTCTGTCTTTTTTTTTTTTTTTTTTTTTTTTGTTTTTGTTTTTGTTTTTGTTTTTGGCGGTACTGGGGATCGAACTCAGGACCCCGCGCTTGCTAGGCAGGCGCTTATTCCATTGAGCTATATCCCCAGCCCCTGTGTCTGTCTTTTTGAGACAGGGTCTCACTGTGCAGTTCAGGCTGGCTTTGAGCTCACTTTGTAGCCCAGACTGGCCTTGAACTTGCAACAATACTCCTGTCTCAGTCTCCTGAGTGCTGAGATTACAGGTGTGTGCCATCATGTCTGGTGCTACTCTGTTTCTTTCCCCAGAAATACCAGTGTTGTTGCTAGCTTCTTATAAATCTTTTCAGACAATTCTGTGTATTGTTTTTTAAAAAGTAGATTATTTTTCATCGTTTTAAAAAGTTTTTGACATTTTTATGTGATTTGTAAGTCACTTAGGGAAGAGATTGAAATTATTTTTGTATGTAACATGAAGTGAGGATATAATTTTACATTTTTGTATATGGATAGATAAGCGGTCCTGTACTGTTTATTGAGTAGTCTGTCAACTTTTACTGATCAATAATTCTCCTCTATCCTTTGCCATGTTATCATGAACTCATTAATCTGCTTTGGACATCTCTGTTGTACTGACTTGTTTTTGAACATGTGCTAGTATTGTACCATTTTTAATACTGTATCTGTAATGGAAGGCTTTCCTCTCATGTTTTTCTTTAATGTCATCTTCATGATATTGGAACTTTATTCTTCCATATGAATTTTGGCGCCAACTTGTTTAGTTCTCTGAAAATGTTGAGAGTTGGAATCATGTTGTTTATAGGTTACTTTGAATAACTATCTTAATGATATACTTACTTTGTCACTGGAAAAATAATACTTTTCCAAATTTATTATTATTTTACTATTTACTTGACTAAGACTTTCATTGCGCATTATTTTTAATAATTTAATCTCTCCGGAATTGAGATGTATGATTGAAAGCTTTTTTTTGTAGTTTGGCAGTTAATTTGATTTCCTTTACTTTGTAATGGATCTTAAATTTAGTGAAATATGACATGTTATTCAATGATGTTTTCAAAAATTTTCACAGTTTTATTAAGAAATAATATACCTTTGAATTCATCCATTTAAAGTATACAACTCATTTGTATTTTAATATATTCATAGATATGTGCACCCAGCACAATTTTAGAACATTTTCGTCATCTCAAAAAGAGACTTCATATTCTTTAGTTATCCTCTTCCAGTATCTCCATTTCCCCCATGTCTGTAATTAATCACTGTGGACATTTTTGTGTTCACAGATTTCCCCAGTGGAGACACTGATATGCACAGAATCATATAATTAATGTGAACTATGTGTTTTCGCTGAGCATGTTTTCAAGATTTATTATAGTTCTAGAGTAGTGCTTCTTTCTTTATTATGGCCAGGTAATACTCCATCCAATATATATATATATTTATTTATTTATTTTTATTAAAAAAAATAAAAGTACAAAAACATATTAACAAACAGACACCAATTAGCATAAAAAATAGTACAGTCACAACTAATCTATAGACAAGGTGACATGGTCTCAACAGTGGTTATTGCTTTATCTATTGCTATCTTTGAAGTGTAAATATATGAACCCATATACAGACATGCAAATTTAGTCAGACAATCCTCTCAACAACAGAAAAAACACAAAAACCAAAAATCAAAAGACAAAAAACAAAACAGGCAAACAACAACAACAACAAAAACCACCAATAGTTGCTGCTTTGCATATTGATATCTTCGAAGTGTGTGTTCAGGATAACACATACAGACATACAAGATTGATCAAATAACCCATCATCTATCATTCCTTAGCATTAAGTGATATAATACAATAGTAGAACCATGTTAGCCCTCCTGCATATATGTATATTCATATATACATACATACATTTTTGTCTCTTTCTTTTCTCCTTTCCCTCGTCCCATCTGTTCTTTGTTTTTGAACAGATTTCCTTCATGTCTCTTAGTTGATATTCCCATGCTCGGGTTCTTACACCAGTGATACAATACGTTGCCTGCACATGTATCGCTGATTTATTTCACTTAGGAGTATGGACTCCAGTTTTGACCACTTGCCTACAAAGTCCCCAAAACTGTCTTTCTTTATAGCTGAATAATATTCCATTATATAAAAATGCCACAGTTTTTTAATCCAGTCTTCTGTGGATGGGCACTTGGGTTGCTTCCACATTTTAGCTATTACAAATTGCGCTGCTATAAACATGGGTGCACATATATCAGAGTGA
>PVLD010035247.1:0-11953 GCA_004027595.1 Dinomys branickii | reverse complement strand
CATCCGTTCTCTGTTTTTGAACAGATTTCCTTCATGACTTTTAGTTTATATTCCCACCCTCGGGTTCTTACACCAGTGATATAATACGTTGCCTGCACATGTATCGCTGATTTATTTCACTTATGAGTATGGACTCCAGTTTTGTCCACTTGCCTACAAAGTTCCCAAAATTGTCTTTCTTTATAGCTGAATAATATTATGCAAATATGCTTTGTAAAATTGCCAGATTGTCTGTTGGAAAAATCTTATTTCAGCAATCTCAATGAACAGTTATTTTCTTAGCCTATGAATCATGTGCCACTGTTCTGAAACTGAGGTTAGAAAGATCAGAAAGGATCTTCCTTCCTTAAAATCATATACTAGGGAAAAACCAGTGCAGAGAAGGAAGTAAACCCTGGTTATAGTTTTAATCGTATCTATTAGAATAACGCTGCAAATATAGTTCAAATAAACAATCACATAATATTTGCATTCACAGGATCACAAAAACTGTATAAGCAGGCACAATATTTTCTCTGAATTTTTCACTTGATGGTCAGTGGCAATAACTGTTCTTAACTGTTCTTAACAAACCTGAGGTTATTAATGGATATTAAATATCTTTAGGAATCTGAAAGCAGTGAGGGATTTTAAAACCTCAGTTTTTTCTACAACGTCAAGAAGTCATCTACAGTTCTCACTTTCCTGTGGCCACTCTCCTCTTAATGACATGTTTGCTCCATGCACTCATGTGTAATTTCATGATCTAAATGTGATTTGGAGCTATGAATTAAACAATCATCTGTGGTACCCGGGGCTACTGGGACTGGTGATGTGAAATCTGATCAATCTTGTAGGGCTTAAGGTCTCCTGTGAATGAAAACCAGCTCAGGAATTCATAGCCTGTTTTATTGTCTCTTGCGGCCTAGCCATTGAGATCAGGAAAGTGAAGAAAAGAGAAGAAAATGTATTATCTGTCTCAAACCTGTGGCAGCCAAGTGAAAAGATTTAGAAAGTCATAAAAATTACTCTTAAAAAAAAAGAGTACGGACACCATTTGATCTGGCTGATTTGGAAGAAATGGACCAGAATAACTCTTGTCCAGCAGTTCCTCGTCGCATCTGCCTAGTGGCTTACTTTTATGCAATTGCAGGGGCCATATGTCACTTCAAACCTGCTGGGGAATAGAACTTTCAGATCTGGTAGTCACTCCCACTCCTACTGCTCTCTCCCTTGTGTTTGAATTAGAGAGAAAGGGAAAAAGCCAAATGTTTTATGAATGTAAGACATAAAATCCAGAGGCACAGCAAAGGGATAACATTTATTGCAGAGAAATACACAAAGCTCCATTGGAGCATAGAGGACAGAGAAAGGGATTAGAGTGTCTTGGAGATCACCTATGGCTAATGCGCTTTCTTTTCAGAGTAAATCAAGCCTCAGGGTATTCGTGGCTTTTTTTCCAGTGTCATTGCTCTGGTGATTGTCACCTTGCTACAGAGCTACATTTTAAATGCTATTTTCATTTCACTTTCCTCCTCGCTCTCTCTACCTCACTTTACATGCATCTTGGCCCAAACTGTTTTTCTTTAGCCCACTACTTTACCTTTCATCAAAGGAAGACCTTGCTCCATTATTCCGCTATCATTCAACCTATAATCACTGATTATTTCTTCAAAAATTTGTGAAGTTCTGTGAGATTTTATGCATTTATATATTTGAGACTGTGCTTGGTTAAGTTGCTCAGGTGGGCCTTGAACTTGTGCTCCTCTTGCCTCAGCCTCTGGAGGAGATGAGACTGTGCATCTCTCTGAATCTTTGGAGTTGGCTGTGAATAAAAAATTCCTCATCCTTTGTCCATTTTAAACCAACTAATCACTAAGTAAACAGAATATAAGCAAAGAAACTAATATAATATAATTGCACAGCAGGCTAAGTGCTGCGAAGGAAATAAAAAGCACATTAAAATAACTGAGGCTGGAGCAGGATAAGCATGTGGGAGCACGGAGTCCGACTTCTGAAAGAAGAAGTGCTTACTAGAAAACATATGCAAGTTGAAACTTCAAATATGACAAAAGGTTTGTTATAAACTACCACACACTCATCTTCTCAACTTCATTGGGCCAGCATACCCACTCCCCACACGTAGCATGACACATGTCCCCAGATGCGAGCCCTCTCTGTATCTCTACTAGCAAAATCTGTACTTGCAGCTGCAAACGTTCCTTCTTCCTTCTGTCCAATGCCAAATGACACAAGGTCCTACTTATCTCTAACATACATCACAGAGCAAAGAATAGCATTCTTACTAAATTAAAGCTTGTTATTCGCGTGTTCTGCCTACGACATCCAATCTAATAGTTTTGCATCACAATTCAATTGCTCAAAATCTGACTTCATGTTACAGTTCTTCCTTTTAATCATCACTCAAACAGCATACATTAAGTCCCTGCGGCATGCCTAAGGCTATGTGAGGGCCTGCTGTCCAGCAAGGAGGAAAAGACACCAAAGCCTCATCCTCTGGCATCTTGTACCTACAGTGGAAGTCCGTGTCGGGCTCCCAACTTGCTTCCTAGTAAGAGGTGAATCTGGGACCAGTTGCACTGTGCCTGTTGTTTTTAAAATATGCGACTTAATGACAATAATCATTAGGTTTTCTCCTTCCTGAAAACCAAGAAATAAAAATTATTATCCTTCCCTCGTAATTTGGGGGAGACTTTTATGAGACTCATAAAGGTAAAACTGCAAACTGTTACACAGGCTTAGTGTAATTCTTCTGTGCAGTGTTGTTCACTGCTAACAGCCACTGTTCTTCATTCATTCCTAAAAGAAAGTAGTGGTCACTGGCACTACCATCGTGTATCTCCTAGTTTCCCACTGTTGATGCTCTGGGAATAGCTCACTGTCCAGAGAGTCAGAGTGGCTTTTGCTATAATCTGAAGTGCTTATAGGTTTCAGTGGAAACAGAATCATATGTTTTGTATTATAAGGTCAACCTTAAATTGATGAGGTGATCAGAGTCAATCATACTACAAATGGTAGTATTTTACATTTAAGTGTTTGTGTTGCCTAGTTATCATCTGTCATGTGTCTATGTATCTATCTATCACACATATATAATACACTGTATATGTAATTACATATATATATATATAATTTTATTTCTTTTTTATTGTTTTCTTCAAAAGATTCAGAAGTAGATCATGAAAACTTTCTATCTTTTAATAATATTTTCTCCTAAAATAAAATAGTGTAACTTGGGGATATTGCTCATGCAGAGGTGAAAATCTGAATCTTTGCAATAGTTAAACTAGGATGTGTGTTAGTAAAGTTTAGTCTTTATTAACAAGGATGTTACATCATTGAATAAAATTTTCCATGTTTTTTGAAATGGCCTAAAGAGGTATCAAATGTACAGTTTTGTGGAGAAATAAACCCCACATCTCCACCCTAATAAGAAGTTTATAGTATTGCTTTTTTATGACATTGCTTTTTTCACCATCCAAGAAATTTCACAGCACAAGAAAATTCCCATTAACAAGACCAGGGTTTGCATTTATGAACTGAAGATTTCAAGTGTAAGCTAAAACCAACAATTCCCATGAGTGGAGAAAATTCTTCTTTTAGGTCTGGCCCATAGTTAAATAATCTTAAATTTGTCATCTGACATCTTTAAAGGGAACCTCTAAAACCATTCATGACAAGTAAATATTTCCAGCTTGAATGAGCTCAGACCAAAATATTTAGCAAGAGTTATTTACTCAGAATTTCTGCTAGAGAAAGGAAGTGAATTAAAATGAAAGTAAAGACTTTACATATTTAACTTGTGTATGGATCATCATGAAAATATAATGCTATTTTAAGTGGATCAGTAGATTTCTAGGGGCTATTTGCTTTCTTGTTCTGATGTGTAATAATTGTGATAAATGTTTGCAGGTGTCCTCACTCACACTCTCTATGGCAATTAGCACATTAGCCTAGAAGAAACTAATAAGAGGTGACAAAGCTTCTAACTGTAGATTTTACTCCTGGAGCATCTTTCATGCATCTTCTTTTTTCAATTAGTCTCATCCTGGTCTTTTTACATCTTATTTACACTTTGTTACAGCTCCCAAGTTGTCTCCTCTGACAGACTTTCTGTGCCTTCTTCCCTCCTCCAGCGGGCTACTGCATCACTCTTAATAAAGCACAGAGGACGGCAACCACTCCCTACAAGAGGGGCTTGGCTCTCAGTGCTCTAGTCAGGTGCAGCCCACAGGCACTAGTCCCTTTCCTGCACCCATTCCCGGCCCGGAGAAGTACTGACCTTACTCCACATATGTGCTTGCCTTGTACAGAAGGTTCTTCCATCATTTCCCTAGGTATGTGAATAGTCTAGGTATGTGAATAGTCTAGGTATGTGAATAGTCTAGGTATGTGAATAGAGTTTACTACATATGTTGCATCATCCTGCAAAGAGCCTTTAAAATAAACTCCATATGGCAATTCTAAGTACATTACTATATATGTCTAATCCACTTTTGTCTCATTTGTCATTCTTTATGCAAAACCGTATCTATTTTGCAAAACTATATCCATAACAAACAATATCTATTTCGTTAAGGTTGGATGTCACATGCCCTTTGTGTGCCAGTTCTTTGTATTTACGTGAAGGAATAAAAGGTCTTCAAAGATACGTCAGTCTGCTAGGACCTTTCCCCACCCGCATCCACAGCATTTACCCTCTGCTGATCAGTCTTCTTTCCATGAATGTTTTAAGCCATATATTCTTTTGCTCCTTTTCCCATTAAAGCTTATCCATCATTTGTTCTGGGAATCATGTCCTAAAGACCCTCTAAGAGAGTCAGACTTCCCATAATATTAAGAGCATATTTGTGTCATTGTAATTATCATATATTATATACATTTATATTATATACCTATATACACCATTTTTCCTGTCTTATATTTCCAATTCATTGAAGGTACAAATTTTTTCATTCAAAATTTTCAGTGCTCAGTGTGATAGCAGACACCAAATAAGACATAATAAATGATTTTAAAATGTTTTACTTATATCTATTAAGTAATTATAACTTGCGATCTAGATAACATACTACACTTTAATAAATCCCTTGTTAATTGAGTCCATTGGACACATCCTCACCCTCTTCTAAATCCTTTATCATTTCTTTCATTGAGTTTATCCTTTATACCTTAAAATATTTCAATTTTTAAAAGTGCTTTTTACATATTAAATTGGGAAATATTTTAATAAGAAGAACTATTTCTAATTCTCCTGTTTATCTGCTATTGGTCCAATTCTGGCACCTAATTTGTATCTTTCTAGACAGTCAATAGATGTTGAATGAATGAAAAATTAACTCGTAGTCAAATTTTTTTTTAATGTGTCCCGGTATATATTTACTATATTGGAACATTGGCAATCATTTAATCCAAATTCAACTTGGAGATAGAGTCTATACATATATCATCATAGAGAAGTACTGTTGCTAACGTTGCCAGAGCTGGTGAGAACGACAGACTTCCTCTGAGGCACTGAGGGCGGGATTTTCTTTGATGTTGCCTAGCATCTGATAATTTTTCTAAACCATTATTCAATTTGACTCTAACTAGAGCCTTTGTAAGCACAGTAAGCTGTCTCCTGTGCTATTGTGTTTATTTTCAGCTTCTTAACCATTCCATAGTGAGTAGCTACCATATTCTGTATGTCATATTAGACACAGTGGATATATGGATACAAAACTAGAAAATATTTCTTTGATTTGTAATCATATTTTAATCATGAAAACTGTGTGTCTTAAAGAAATCATTTTACTAACTCTGGGTCACAAAGTAGTTCATGAAGAGAATTTAGCTAGGAGTTTTCTACTCATTAAAATGGAATGTTAAGAAACAATGGATTAACTCAATGTGTCGGCTTATATTCTTTCCTAAATAATTAGTTCATTTACTGAGAGACAGAAAATATACTAACAAAATCTTTATTATAGCTGTGAACATTTTTCCAGTAAAGATTAGAATTTTACTCAGTGAAAAGTATTTATTGACTGATATTTGTTAACACTTCATATTATATAATCTCAGAAAATATAATGACAGTAAAAATTAATTTTTTGGTGTTTATGAAATAAATTTAGAGGTAGGAATATAGCTCAGTGTCACAAGTGTCTGCCTGGCAAGCACAAGGTCCTGAGTTCAATTCCTGACACCAAAAATACAAAACAAAACAAAACAAAAAACCCAGGGAAGAAACAAACTTAGCTTTATTGTCAAGGTGGTGGCTTCAGGACATAACTCTTGAGCGTCAAATTTAGGTCACTAAGTAAAATTATTTTTTGTGTAAATTCTTTAAGTATAAATTATCTGTTTTAGTGATTTTTGATAAGATTTATCTTGAGTCACCTGTAATATACATATTAGTAGTTTATGAAATGTTGCATATTAAATAATAGGTAATTTCCATTTTTCCTTTACAATTCTTTTAGGAATGATATTCCTATTAAAAAAAAATCTTTATGTCCATTCTCTGACTATGAAGTAGTGGCAGGCACAAAGCTCACACTTGGATGAAAATATGCTGCACAGAATCCAGAAATAGAATAACGCATATGTGGATAATTAAGGAACAGTTACAATAGATGTTGCGAACATCTGATGGAAGCACAGATGTTGAGTGCTATTTGGAGAAGGCAACATATTAATTCATAGCAATTATTTCAAATGGGTGGAAGACTTCAGGTTGACAAGGCGCATTTGTTTTCCTTCAGCTACTTTTTCTTTTTAAATGCCAGCAGGTACTCCATAGAATTATGCAAGCCAGCCATTGTGGGGAAATGGCAGGCCCATCATTTAGAGCTCCCCAAGTGCCTCTGCCATGGCGGGGAGATGATAAATGCGAGGCCGGTCACTCCGTCCCTGCCTGACTGCCCTAGTCCTAAAGTGTCCTATGTGAATGCGAGTAAGCACCAAGTAAGAAGACTCTGGGAAACAATAACACAGTCTTTCAGTTTAACAGTGTTTGCACTTGCTTTAATATGTTTCATCTTTACAACACCCTATAGGGGCACACAAGATTTCTATCCCTCTGGGAACGCAAGCACAGATAGGTAAGTGGGACAGAAGACTCCTGGTGGAAATGGAAATAAACACAGGAGTCTGGTTTTCAGAGTCTATGATCTTAAACACTAAACTATAATATATAAGTGCATATATGTGTATGTAAAGCATTCATAAGCTATGTATGTAGATATACTGGCAAATCCATGAATCATATACATGGAATGTAATTGAAATAGGAACATTTAACTTAAAATCACACATTTACTTCAAGGTACATGGCCCTTAATTGTTTTCAGAATACCCCCTTGGCTTTCAGAATACTTTTGACATGATTCTTTCCATTTTGTGAAGCAGTTCTGGAAGTCCTCCTCTGTGTCTTTTGAGGTGTTGTCATGGGGGTCTTGGGTTCCTGATTGATTCAATATATTGACTTTTCATAGCCATTTTGACTTTGGGGAAGAGCCAGAAATGGCATGATGTCAGATCCAGTGAAAAAGGTGGATGAGCACACACCATCATTTTTTTAGGAGCTTGAGCTTCCATGTCTGTTGGAAGATTCTGGGTAGCAGGATTCACTTAAATTTTGACATTTTAAGACATGAAAAAGGGCTTCCAGAGCTGCTTCAAAAAACAAAAAACAAAAAACTATGGGGATAAGTGTGTTCCAGGTGAGGAGGAGCATTTTGAGAGATATAAATGGCCACGCATCTTCTATCATGATAAATTATTTTTGATATAACTATCCACCTATATTTTGATCATACTTCATCATTGCAATTCCCCTTCTTTCACATGGTATTTCTGACTTTTCATAAGATGTGGACATCAGAGTTCCATAAATATAAATAGTTATCCATTCATTCAGAAATTTATATACCACTTTAATAACATAGAACTTACAGTTTTAGGAAATAAATGCACCCACAAGTGAATGAATGAATGAATCAATAGCTGCCAGAATGTGAGGATAAACACAATGCAAGTAGTGAATGAGTGAATGCATTAGCTAATTAATACACTCACTAATTGTTTATTATAAATCAACTCCAGGTCAGCTACTAAGCAGAAGGAAAAAGAAAACTCCCTGGAACTCATAAATCTCACAATACTTTTTAAATACAGCATTTAGGTGCTAATGAAGTGAAGCAGCATACTACAGGGCACCAAGTTACAGTGAATGTAGAGGTGTATCTTAGTCTGCGTGCATGTCAGCTGCAGACAATCAACTGCAGACTTGAAAAACTGCCTATCCTCAATTCCCCACTCCAGGATAAAATAAATCCAAATCTTGAAAGCTGAACCCTAGGCGTTTGAAATTACCACAGATGATTCTAACATACACACACACTTGAGATCACTTGTCAAGGCTAAGAAGGTCTAAGAAAAGCTTCTATAGAGGAGATAATTTTCCAGTTGAATCTTTCCAGGATGGAAGGATGTGGGGCCAGTGGATAAATACTGTATGTCAATGGACAGAGGGAGAAAGGTGAGGAGAGTTGAGGGAGAAAGTTGCAGAGCACAAGGAGATTCCTTGGTAGAATTTTCAAGCTGCTTTTTACCCCTGCAGCCAGCCATCCGAGCTCCTGGGTCCTTTTCTTGTGCTATCTGCCTTTGCTTCCTTGCCAGACAGGGATTAAAATACTCAGCCAAACTCATGACGTTCTGGACTTATTTAAGATAATGGCCTTTATCGATTGTGGTTCTCTCCCTGCAGTCCTCATAGGACATTTCAGTTTCAACTCTGACTTTAGACTCATGCCACCCTAAATAGATTCTAAATGGATTTTAAAATGCTCCATCTAAATTACTTAAAGGCTAACCTCAGTCATCACGTCAATTTCTGGAGATGAGCTCTTGCCAGCAATTGAGATTTTATAGCACTTTGCAAGCCAAGTACAAGCTGCAGCCCTGGCCCTAAGGAATTTACCTGTGCGAAGGTGTCACTAGATACTTAAAAATACATGAAATGCTGTGATTTGGAATTGGATCTGGAAGTGCTGACTGTCTTCCTGACTACTTTACTGAGTTTCATACATTTTCAATCTGATCACAGGCTGGCTATAACATTTTGTGATGCTTAGATAGAGTCTCCATTCTACTACTTTGAAATTCAACTAAAGGTCAACATATGTTTTGACTGCTGTGGTAGTTGGACAATGTTAGCTAATGCTTCTAGCAGTACTGTTGACAGCTAACTATTTATAGGCAATAATATCAATAGCTTTCTGTATCAATTTACTGATGCTCTTACTAATACTATGAGAGAAGCAGTTTGTAATGTTTTAAAAATGTATGAAAAAATTCATGTTAAAAAGTGATTATGTGATTTGATAAAAGGTTCTTGACTTTTAAAAGTGAGACCCTAGGATGGTAACCCAAGCAGTATGGTGTCAGTGCTTGTGTGCTTAATGGAAAACAGACATAATTTGTAGATCAATCCTCACAACGCCTTAACATTCTGACATTTTAAATAAATTAAATATTTTGCAAAAATTTTGCCAGGATGGGTGACACAAAGTATCCAACATATAATAAATGTTTATATTAATAGTAATATCTTCTAGATATTATTTTTTCCATTCTCTGGTTTTAATCAAAGATCATAGCATCACAGTTAAGCAGCTCTCAGTCCTGCCTCATTTTTTTTATTTAAAAAAAATAAAAGCACTAAAACATATTAACACACAGACACAAATTAGCATAAAAATAGTACAATCAAAACTGATCTACAGACAAGGTGACATGGACTCAACAGGGGTTGTTGCTTTACCTATTGATATATTCAAAGTGTATATATATGAACCCAGATATGGACATGCAAAATTGGTCAGACAATTAATCCTCTTAACAACAGAAAAACACAAAAAACAAAAAACCAAAGCCAAAAAAAAAAAACCACCAATAGTTGCTGCTTTGCATATTGATATCTTCGAAGTGTGTGTTCAGGATAACACATACAGACATACAAGATTGATCAAATAACCCGTCATCAATTATTCCTTAGAATTAAGTGATATAATACAATAGTAGAACCATATTAGCCCTCCTGCATATATGTATATTCATATATACATACATACATTTTTGTCTCTTTCTTTTCTCCTTTCCCTCATCCCATCTGTTCTTTGTTTTTGAACAGATTTCTTTCATGTCTCTTAGTTTATATTCCCACCCTCAGGTTCTTACACCAGTGATACAATACGTTGCCTGCACATGTACCGCTGATTTATTTCACTTATGAGTATGGACTCCAGTTTTCACCACTTGCCTACAAAGTCCCCAAAACTGTCTTTCTTTATAGCTGAATAATATTCCATTATATAAAAATGCCGCAGTCTTTTAATCCAGTCTTCTGCGGATGGACACTTGGGTTGCTTCCACATTTTAGCTATTACAAATTGCATTGCTATAAACATGGGTGCACATATATAAGAGGGATATGATGTTTTCAGATCTTCTGGGAAAATACCCAGAAGAGGAATAGCTGGTTTGAATGGAACCTCTAGACCTAGTTTGCTGAGAAATCTCCAAACGGCTCTCCACAGTGTTTGCACCAGTCTGCATTCCCACCAGCAGTGTAATAGAGTCCCTATTTCTCCACAGCCTCGCCAGCATTTGTTATTGGATGACTTTTTCATACTGGCCAGTCTTACTGGGGTGAGATGAAATCTCGATGTTGTTTTCATTTGCATTTCTCGAATGACTAAGGATGTGGAACATTTTCTTATATATTTATTTGCGATTTGTATTTCTTTATCTGAGAAGTGTGTATTCATCTCAGATGCCCATTTCTGGATTGGGTCTTTGAATTTGGATAGGTACATGTTTTTTAATTCTTTGTGTTTTCTAGATAGAAGACCTTTGTCTGAGGGACAGCTAGCTAGGATTTTTTCCCAGTTTGTGGATTTTATTTTTACTTTGCTGGTGATTTCTTTAGATGTACAAAAACTTTTCAGTCGAATGAGGTACCAATTATTGATTCTTTGAAGTGTTTCCCTTGCAGTTTCATTTTTGTTCATGAACTCTCTGCCTACTCCTATGTCTTCAAGATTTTTGCCTACTTTCTCTTCCAATAGATTTAGAGTTTCTGTTTTAATATTGAGGTCTGTGATCCATTTTGACCTGAGTTTGGTACATGGTGATAGACTGAGGTCTATTTTCAGTTTTCAACAAGAGGCAAGCCAGTTTTTCCAGCACCATTGATTGAACAGGCCTTCTTTTTGCCAGGGGGTTTGGTTGACCCCCTTGACAAATATTAGGTAGCTGAGTGGGTTTTTCGTTATGGTTGCATCTTCCAGTCTGTTCCATTGATCCTCAGGTCTGTTTTTTAGCCAGTACCAGGTTGATTTTATTACAGTAGCTTTGTAGTATAATTTCAGGTCAGGGATTGTGATTCCACCTGACTTGTCCTTATTGCCCAGGATTGCTTTCGCTATTCTGGGTCTCTTCTGATTCCTGATGAATTTGAGGCATATTTTCTCTACATCTGTGAGGTATGCTGACAGCAGTTTAAGGGGAATTGCATTGAATCTGTACAAGAGTTTTGGTAGTATGACCATTTTTACAATGTTAGTTCTTCCTAACCATGAGCAGGGTATGTTTTTCCATTTATTGAAATCCTATTCAATCACCTTTTTCAGACTACTGTAGTTTTCACTGAATAAATCTTTCACATTCTTTGTTAGATTGATTCCTAAGTATTTCAATTTCTTGATTGCTATTGTAAAGGGTATGGTTTCCTCAACTTCTCTCTCAGTCTGTTTGTTGTTCATGTATAGGAATGCTATTGATTTTTGGGTGTTGACTTTGTATCCAGCTACGCTGCTGAATTTGTCAATTAATTCCAGGAGTTTTCTTGTGGAGTTTTTGGGGTCCTCCATGTATAGTATCATGTCATCTGCAAATAGTGATAGTT